>JBAKGM010019378.1:0-10675 GCA_037177215.1 Asparagus racemosus | reverse complement strand
CGAGTATAAACTATTTCCTATTTTGTCGAGAAGTTCCCGGAGGATATTTCCATAAAAGAAATATTTTTAGGGATAACTCGATGAACGCTAATAAAGTGCAGAAATCATATTGATGCCAATCAATGCATCACCAACAACGAAATACTCCAATAAGGTATACGAGTATAAACTGTTTCCTATTTTGTTGAGAAGTTCCCGGTGGATATTTCCATAAAAGAAATATTTTTAGAGATAACTCGATAAATGCCAATGAAGTGTGGAAATCATATCGATGCCGAACAATGCGTCTCGTATCAAGGAAATTCCTCCCGCTGTGGAAATTATTTCCTATTTTGTCGAGGAGTTCCCGGAGGATATTTCCATAAAAGAAACATTCTTAGGGATAACTCGATGAACGGCATTGAAGCGTAATGACGCCAATCAACGCATCGCTGCTGTAGGATTCACCGATCAACTGTTAGATTCCAAGTGAAATGGGACGCCGGTCAACGCGTCGCACTTACCGATTGAAAGCTAAAATCCCACATCTATTTTGACACCAATCAACGAGTCACAACGAAGCATTCCCCAATCAATGGAGGAGTCTCGGGAAAAGTTGGATGGTGAGTTGAATGACAATTCGCTGTTACGAGTCAGATTCAAATGAACTTAACCAACTTCCAGATTCTGACAGCGGACAGGCAAAAATAATGCAGCACCGTAATGCTTTTGGCTATCCTACAAAGAACTGGAGAGACCGAAAGGATTGGAGGAATTGAATTCCGAAGCTAATCTCAGAGGAAAAAATTCATCTATCGACTTCAGGCCAAGATCTTGACAATGGTTAGACAAAAAGTGCAGTACCGTAATGCCTTCAGCAATCCTACAAAGAACTGGAGAGTCTGAAAGGATCGGAGAGATCAAATGCTGAGGTTGTTCACGGGTCCTGTCACGCTGACTGAAGGGTAAAGGGCTTATCATATCCAAAGTATCCTAGCCCTGTCTGAGAAATCGAGACTGAGACACTTTGGAGGGGGTATCTGTAGGCGTTGAAAATCACTTATCAGTACCCGAACGAGATTCGTAGCAGTGGGTGGACGATCAACGACCCATCCGATGATGCGATCAGGAACCACTGATGTCAGCGTCACACCTTAGAATGCATAAAGCCAACCGACGAGCGCATGAAGTGAATCAGTAAGGCGTACCAGTCAACGAAGTGACGTATCGTGGAATAAATCCAGCGATGGAGCTTCAGGTCAGTAAGATTCAACGAGGCAAGTCGATCGGACCCGAGCGTCGACGAGACGGAATCAAGTGAACTCAAGCGACGACATTACACCGGTTGAATTCTGGAAGCATCAGAACAGTCAACCGAGCTTAGATTCGACACAACCAGATGAAAACGAGCTCAGGCAGAACAGCGAAAGAATGAACGAATGCCAAAACAAAAAAATGAGGCTAAATAGCGTCTCGGCCGAGGCCGAGACACCACGGGTTCTCGGCCCAGATATGCCCCCTCTCTCCTATAAATAGAGAGGGAGATCTCAGTTGTGAGGGGTTGGAAAAGTTCATCAGAGATCTAGAGCTTCGTGAGCCCTTTCTACGTAGATCCGAGCACCGACGAAGGAGAAAAGTCAGATCCACATTTCGTGCAAGTGTCGAACTCGTTCAAATTCAGATCCACACGGTGAGGAGGCGATTCGGGTCAGATCTACACCTTCACCCTCTAGATTAGGCTTCATCTTAACCTTAGGGTCCAGTGCGTGACTTCTCCTAGTAGATTTCACTAGCTCTGGCGATCACCTCCTTCGTGAGTTGATTCCTGTCGGTGTTTTATTTCCTTCATGAAATAATCACCTCAGATCTGTAGATCTAACACCCAGATCAGGATTACACAGTGGTCCACGGACAAAACAAGTCCTCAGCACAAGCAAAGACACCCACGCAAGCGAGGATCCGATAAACAGATCCCACATTTGTTCTAAAAGCGTAAAGTTGTAATCCTTATTTTTCGATTTTCGTTGTAAGCCTTATAAAAAGGTGATCTTTTTATTTAAATTTCATTTGTAATCTCATAAAGGTGTAACATATTCAAATCAATGACAATTGAAGCAACTTTCACGGCGAACAGACAATGAGGCTAAATCTTAGCCTAAAACTTTGTCAAATCTATAGAGGATCTCGTGAATCTTCAATCAATAGATCTCAGGCATAGACCACGACATAAATATAGTGGCAAAATCCCAACAACTATCGCTAGTTAGCGAACATCGCTGATCGATGAAATTCACCCACACAGCTCAAAGTTAGACGAACTTCGCCGATACCCAGAATTAGTCGAACTTCACTGATTTCTCAACTTCACCTCAACAAGAGAGAAGGCGAACTTCATTCCTAACATAGAGTTGGATGACTACAAGCATCATTGAGCCTTAGTCTACAACAAAGTAAGCTACAATCAATAGTACACCTCTGGCAACCAAATAGAGTACAGATGACTTTCAAACCTAAACAAGACGACTCGAGCTACATTTAATAGTACATCTCTAGCTATTACCCAAAATATTTCAAACCTAGCTACAAGTTAAAATGTAGGATCTTGAAAACTTTGTGAGGGTGAGGGTCTTGCAGACAGTTAAAATATATTTCTATCCTGGCCAATGTTTTGCTTAGATCTACGAAGTGAACGTCCATGGGCTAAACACTTCGAATTGGCCCAAACCTAAGACCACAACAAGCTGTAGCGAAGGTCACTTAACAAACATGCGAACCTCACCTTGCAGCCCATCTTGACTCAACCCGACCAAGTCAAGAATGGGTCGACCCTCAAACAGCTGTAGTGGACCTCACCACGCAGCTCATCGTGACTCGACTCGACCAAGTCAAGAGTGGGTCTACTCCCAATTCACGGCCCAGGCTGAGTCAAAAGGTGTCATTAGTCAGCCAAATTATAAGTTAAATTATGTACTATATTGGAACTCACAAACGAAGTTTGCCAATCAATGAATTTCGCTCATAACAAGCCAAGTAGGCCACGTCATCCACAGTTCTGAAGAAGGCTCACCCACGTCCAAGCGAGGCTCGCCTAAACATCTTCAGCGAACTTCACCAAATTAGCGAACCTTGCCAAACAGCCGTTTGAGGCCTACTTTCAAGGGAATAACCGCTCCCCACTATCTCCTATTTTGATGGCAACTTAATCAACAATAAAATGTCATTAACTCTCTTTTAACCTATAAAAGGAGAGGAGATTGCTCATTTTGAGGGATCTAATCGAATCATAGAGAGATCAACACACACGCATAAAGAGATCACTTAACTCACCCTTGCGATTCTATTGAGCAGAGGTGCTAAGAGGAGATTGAGATATCTTCCAAGCAACTAAGGTCTCATAAATAGCAAAAGACTCATCATCTTAGTCGGTGCATCAATGGAATACAATATCAACGTTCCATCAGCATATAAAAAAGAACCCCCAAGAAAAATAAAATTTTTCTTGGTTTCATTGCAAGTCTTTCAGTTGTGTTCTGTGTCAATTGCAATATAAATGACCTAAAACAGCCTAATGTATAGTAGTGTCTTGTACATATAAATGGGCCTATTGACATCAATAAAAAGAATGTGGCTACGATATTTTATATACTTTTAAAAAAATATTGATAGAAGGACTCATTGCAATTCCACTAGCTGCGGTCAAGAAACCTACAAAGAATATCAACTCATTAATATTTAGTCACATTCAATAAGAAATAAAACAAAATTTATTACCGTATAATAGTAAATGAGAGAGTCGATGATAATTTGTATATTAGATCAACAGTGGAACATGAAAAAAAGTATAATCATAAATAAAAAAACTACACTTAAATAAAAGGAAAATGAAAGATAACCTAAGGAAATCCTATTAAAAGAAGGATTTGAGGGTTCTAATTGTAAAGAAGAATGGACAAAAGGACTTAAAAAAGTTTAAAATAAAAAAGAACAAAAAACCTCACAGAAGTTCACAGACAGACTGGAAAGAGAAAGGGATAAAAGGGAAAAGGACGGGAAAAGAAGAAAGGGACAAGGAGAAGAAGTCAATGAGAAGAGGACAAAAACAAAATATAAAACCGAGAACGTAAGCCAAGGGGGCAATTTTTAGACGCATAAAAAATTTAACTTAATGAGCCTAACACCCTCTAATCATATTGTCACCTTGAATATAGTAAGGTTATCTTGAAAGTAAAATACCCTTGAGAACACCTACATCTCATTTGATCAAATATAAAAGTTAACTTGAGGGTAGCCCCTCTATATTAACTAATTTAAGGAGACATGCCTACCCCCTGATATATGTGAAATATGATGGGTTCAACAAGCCTTATCAATAAAATTCAATATGAGGATGGTAACATCTCATAAATCAAAATCGATGTGAGGATGGTAGCATCTTATATAAACAAAACTTGAGGGTACATATGCACCCTCTCTATTAATCCAATGCAAAGACACATGCCTTACCCCTTCATATTAACCAAATTCTCAAACTTGAGGGTTGCATGTCAATTTCAATATATTCGCATTGTCATGTGATCATAAGCCTTTTCAATAAAATCTAACTCGAGGATACTCACCCTCGTACAAACCTAATTTCAACTTGAAGGTATATGTGCTCCTCATGACACTTATTTTAAGAAACAAAAAAGATAAGGTTGATAAACACATGAGAAATGAAAAGCAAAGAAAATGTTCATTATGATAAACGAACTCAACAATCTTGATAAGGAAGTTTCGATAAGGAAATTATTATAATTCCCCCACCAATCCCTTTTCAACACATGGTGACAACTTCCTCTGGCCTTCCTTGTAAATAGACATTCCTTTCGTCACACAACAAAAGGAACAAAAGAACAACAGAAAACGATAGAGAAAAGACTTAGAAAAATTAGAAAGAAAGAGAGACTTGAAGTGCGAAAGAGCAACAACAAGGTTCTCTATATTTTTTATTTTGAAAGGGAGGAGGGCTCCAAAACATTGTCTATAGACCCAAGATCCCATCTTCTTTCTCTTAAATTTTATAATACATTAGAAACATAATAAAATCAGTATCTCTCTGCATTTGACTTCTGATATTTATTTAATTCTTTGCTTTCTACTAATCAGGAGTTTCTTCTAATAAGAGCAATTAACCGGAAGAAATAAATTTCTAGAAGCATGCATCTCACAACCTTTTTTTACAAATAAAAAGATACTAATATGTAACTAAGGAGTAAATATTTAGGGATTGCTCTACTTTCCTTGAGATTGGTGATACGGCTTGGTCAAGAAGAGATTAGCCTACCAAAATATTATTTCTCCTCTGATGGATGGTAGCACCACTTTGAATTTTTTTGCAAAATATACATGCCGGGCATTCCGAACACTTACAGACACCCGGTCAAAAGGGAACCATCTTAGATGTTTTGAGAGAAAATAGGAAAGCCATTGGATGGACCATGGCTGATGTCTAAGGGATTAGTCTGACCATTATTCAACATCGAATCAATTTGATAGATGATGCTAAACCTACTAGGGAATTCTAGCGTAGGTTGAATCTAGTAATGAAAGAAGTGTTAGGAAAGACATTCTAAAATATCTTCATAATGGGATTATTTATCCCATTTCAGATAGCTCCTGGGTGAGTCTAGTCCAAGTAGTTCCAAACAAATCTAGGATCACCGTGATCCAGAATGAAGCTAATGAGTTGATCCCACTCGATTCCAAACTGGATAGTGAGTCTATATTGATTATAGGAAACTCAACCTTGCAATCTGGAAGATCACTTCCCTATCCCTTTCATAGACCAAATGCTTGAATGTTTAGCAGGACACACATTCTGCTATATTTCAGATGATTATTCAGGTTATAATCATATTCCCATTGCTCCTCAAGATCAGGAGAAAATCACTTTGACATGCTAATATGGAACTTTTGCCTACCGTCGCATGCTCTTTAGGTTATCCAATTCTCCCACCATTTTTCAATGGTGCATGATTACTATTTTTTCGATATTGTTCAGCAATCCTTAGAGTTCTTTATGGATGATTTTTCAACATTTAGTAATTCATTTTTAAGTGTTTTCATCATCTCAAACTTATCTTAATATGGTGTAAGGAGAAAAATCTGACTCTCAATTGGGAGAAATACCACTTCATGATCAAACATGGAATTATCTTGGGGCATGTAGTTTCCAATAATGGTATAAAAGTTGACAAATCCAAGGTAGATCTCATTTATAACCTTCCTCCTCCCAAAAATGTCAAGGATGTTAGATAATTCCTTGGTCATGCTGGTTTTTACCAACAGTTCATTAAAGACTTTAGCAAAATTGTTAGGCCTTTGACCAATATTTTAGCCAAGGATACACCTTTCAATTTCTCTCTAGAATACCTTATAGCCTTTGATCATCTAAAAAATCAGCTAACCACAACACCTATCTTTCATGCACCGGATTGGACTCTACCTTCTGAGTTAATGTGTGACGCATCTGATTATATAATTGGTGCTATCTTAGAACAACAAATAGATGGAAAACCTCATGTGATCTACTATCTAAGTAGGACATTGAACGACGCACAACAAAATTATTTGGTCACAAAGGGGTTTTTAGTTGTTATATTTGTCTTAGAGAAATTCAGGTCCTATCTCATCGAGTCATTGACCAAGGTATATACCGATCACACCGCATTGAAGTATCTTTTAGCAAAAAAAGATGCTTAAGTGTGACTCATTAGATGGCTACTCTTGCTCTAAGAATTTGATTTGAAGATCCTTGATAGGAGAGGAGCAAATAACCCAGTAGCAAATCATTTGTCCAGGCTTCCTCATGCACCAACACTAAATGTTCCAATCAATGATTATTTTCTGAATGAACAACTCCTACAAGTTCAATTTGTACCATGAATTGCAGATATTGTGAACTATTTGATCACAAATTAGATCCCTTCGCATTGGTCAAAATAGGATAGATCATGTTCTTCTCCCAAGTGAAATATCTCTACTGAGATAATCCATATCTGTTTAAGTATTGTCTTGACTAAATCTTTAGAAGATGTATTTTAAATGAAGGGTTTAGGAGTGTTCTTTCCTTTTGCCATGGACAAGCTTGCGGAGGGCACTTTGGCCCAAGAAAAACTCCTGAGAAAATCGTCCAATGTAGCTATATTGGCCCAATCTGTTCAAGGATGCATATGAGTTTTATAAAGCTTGCAACTGTTGTCAGCTTTCAGAAAAAATACTAGGAGAAATATGATGCCTTGACAACCAATCCTAGCTATTGAGATTTTTTATCTATGGGGTATAGATTTCATGAAACTATTTGCAAATTCTTTTAGAAATTTGTATATTCTAATGGCTGTGGAACACATGTCTAAATGTGCTGAAGCAGTAGCTTGTAAAACCAACGACAACAAGATAATTGTCTAGTTTTTGAAGGAAAACCTTAACTGGTTTGGAGTGCCCTGAACAATGATTGGTGATGATGGTACCCATTTCTGTAACTATTCCTTTAAGGCTTTGATGAGGAAATATTCAATCACACATAAATTGTCAACTCGTTATCACTCCCAAACTAGTGGTCAAGTAAAGGTCACAAATAAGTGGATCATATAAATCTTAAAAATAACTGTTAATCAGAATAGAAAAGATTAGTCTGTTAAATTATGTGATACTTTATAGGCCTATCAGACCGCTTTAAAAAAACTTGGACATATCACCATACAAGCTGGTTTTCATGAAAGCATGTCACCTACCGATTGAACTTGAACACCGAGCTATGTGGGTAATCAAACAACTCAACTTTGATTTAGACTTAGAAGGAAAAATAAGATGCTCTAATTAAACAAGTTAGAAGAAATTCAAAATGATGCGTATATAAACCCAAAAATTTACAAATAGAAAACTAAGTTTTTTCATGATATTTCAATAATATGGAAGAAATTACACTAGGATAAAAAATTCTGCTCTGTGTCTCAAAACCTCATTTTTTTTAGAAAATTGAGATCACGATGGATGTGTCTGTATATTGTTAAACAAGTTTTCTCTCATGGGGCTTTCGAGAGAGAAAATCCTAAAAATGGACATGTTTTTAAAGTCAATGGTCGATGTTTAAAATTATTTTTAGAATTTTCTACACTTGGAGAAGAGTAGGTGTTAGCTCTTCATTAACCATACATTGAAAAAAAAAGTAGAAGAAAAAAAGAAAAAAATATTTAAAAAGAAAAAGAAAGATAAAAAAAGAGAAAAAATTATTCCTCATTTTGTTTAGCCCATGTAGATAAATAAAATTTTTTCCAAAGCCAAATTTGGCTAAGTCATAGAAAAGAAAAAATATATAATCTTCATTTTCTCTCGACCCACTCGAAGAGGACCATTCTCATAAAAAAAGGGAGGTAATTTTTCTTTGGGCTACAGCCCAGCCAACAAAAAATTAATAAAGAATAAAGAGAACCCTTAACCGGTTGGATAATCGGTTAACCAACTGATTAGGGCATATTTCCTCTCTCTCTAAGTTCGATCTCTTTTCTCAAATTCTCTCAATCTCTCTATTCAACCAATTGCAATGATCTTGTAATTAAATCACTCGAAATCAAGGTGTAAACACTCAAACCTTAACTTGTCAAATTTTCATGAATTCCCTTTGATTTATGGTACAAATTGTGGATTGAATTATTGAGAATGATAATAGAACAAAGTCTGGTACAATTGTGTTGTAATTTGTTAAAAACTTTTGTGAAAAGTGATTGATTAGGTTAACCAGCGATAAACTAATTGATTGACCAACCACTTGGCCAATTAATTGGTCAATCGATTAGCAGGGTCAGGATAGAAGCAGCAATTTTATAATTTAACCCTTGAAACTATAAATTGCTTACATAATTGAATCCTGGTTACCATAATTAACTCATTTTCTTATAAATTAGACAATGGCTTCAAGAAAACAACAATGAACCGCACAATCCTCTCTCACTTTCGACAGTTTACCTATTCACTTCTAGAGAGGATTCAATACAGATAAGCTGTTTGAATTACAATCAATTATTTAAGTCTTTACAAACGTCGGGGTCAGTTCAATGATGACTAAAAACTAAGATGGGCAACTCTACACTAGTTAGAGAACTTTATGCTAGTTAGACTAGATCAACCGAGGACACAGCTTCTGTCACTATTCAGGGGATAACTATATCAGTCACACCCAAGCTCATTCAGAAGATCTTAAGACTTCTCACACCTCCTAGACATTGCTTAAATTTCTTCCAGGTTTCAGCTTAGTTGAGTATAGCCTCTGATGAATACAACAAATGGCTGAGTATCTATTTAGGACAGTGCCTAAGGGTGGGGCCCTGCACTCAGGCATGCTCAAGAAAGTGTTCATCCTTCTCAACCTCTTTCTTAAGTTTGACTAATACCCGAGTGCCTCATACTAAGTTATCACCACCTGAGACCTTCTCCTGTTATATTGGATAGCCACCGATTAGCATTTCGATATCGCAGATTTGATCATTAAGATGATTAGGGGTACAACCACCAGCGTCAAGGAGTATCTTAGCTAGCAGTATAGACAGAAGGTCCAACTGATCTACCCTATCCTAATCACTAGGATTTGTGAGGCTATGGGTGCGCTGATATATTAGAAAGATAACTAGAGGTAGGGTGGGCACCTAAAGAAGAGTGTTTCCACCCAAGACAACGGCCCTGCTACTTCCACTTCTACTTCTTCACATAGGATAGCTCAAGCTCTATAGACCCTATCTTCACCACCTCCGCCACCTAGTGATGCACGTTGTGAGTGGACACCCTAGATGCTTGGCGATCATCTTTATGCCCTTGAGTTAAGGTTCCACTAGTTCCAAATAGGATTTCATTAGTTTCACAGATAATATACTATTGATCAAGCACGCATCACAGCTCAGCTTGACTAGTTCCAACAGTATCAGCAGTATATAGACACGGTACTTCATGAGATTTGACTAGGATCCGAGGCTCCATCACCATTTTAGACTCCGACTCCATAACAACAGGCTTCACCACCACCACCACGACGTTGTCAGCCTGGACCACCACCTGAGGGTGAGGAGGATATCAACAGTACTGATATAAACAAAAATGAGGAGGATGTGGACGTTACAAGGAGTGATTTGGGAGATCAGGGTGAGCAGGATGATGAGACTGATGATGATCAGTGAGGGATGTGATTTCTTGTTTTTTATTATTAGTATCCTTTTATCTTGGCATTTACTCTACTAGCTACATTCTATATTTGATGATTATTTGATAGTTTAGTTTTTGCCTTGAGGACAATGCTGAGTTTGAGTGTGGGGTTAGGGACTAGTTAGTTATTCTTTTTTTTAGTATCTTTTTCATTTTAATTCTTCCTTTTTAGTTAGTATCTTTTTCTATTTCTTAAAAAAATATTTTACTTGTCGATAGTAATTGATCAACTTGATAAATTTTAAATTTTCTAATTTTTAGTTTGTTTTATATTCAAGTTAACTTTTTATGATAACTGTAAACAATCTTCTTATAAATGATTTTCAAAGTAGTATACTTTACTATGGTTTAACTTAGACTTTTAAGTAAAAAGTAATGAAATTTTGCATGCCTAGTTTGAGTAGAAAACAATTCTTTCGAGTTCTCTTGATCTAAATATCTCTCTCTCTCTCTCTCTCTCTCTCTC
>JBAKGM010019377.1:0-10676 GCA_037177215.1 Asparagus racemosus | reverse complement strand
TAAAGAAGAAACAAATGTACATTTTACTTGCTTC
This sequence comes from Asparagus racemosus, assembly GCA_037177215.1. Lineage (NCBI taxonomy): Eukaryota > Viridiplantae > Streptophyta > Magnoliopsida > Asparagales > Asparagaceae > Asparagus > Asparagus racemosus. The sequence continues at coordinate 10,642 of JBAKGM010019377.1, read as the reverse complement.
TCATCTTCGATACTTCATAATGCCTTGAGCTCAGCTTGCACTTATCCAAATTTGATAGAAGTGATATTTGCATCAACAAGTTATAATACACACAATACACACATATATATATAACACATATTGTTATCATCAAAACACTAACTTGAGAATATGAAAATCAACACTCACATCTCCAGAACGCCAAGGCCAAAGTCCGCGGGGGGCCCAACTCCAATCTCCCAGGTGCCGAGGCTAAGGTCTGCGGGCACCCCAACTCAGGTCACCCCGGCGCTAATGCCACCATCAGCGTCCACATCCAAATCTCCGGCTAAGCCTGTTCCTGCTTCGGCTGATCCCATAGGTGCATCCCAGAGCAAGCCAATAGTCATGGAGTGCCTCGGCCAGTTGTAAGATAATCGAGGTAAAATTTTGATCAAGGAATGCTTCGGTCCACTGAGGAAGTCACGGATCACTCCTAATATAGGAGGTCACATCCACCTCAACAAAGACCGGGAGACCCCTGCAATTCTTCATACCGAACTGCGGATTGAGGTTCAAGAGTCCGTCGAGACTTCATGCCCACGCAGGCGAACGTCGAGACGAGTTACTTTTAGGAACTTTGATAAAGCGGTCTATCCTCAGAAGGAGATGTATTCGTCTGATGACCACGATGTTATACCTGAGAAGTCATGCCAACACAGGATGGGTTGCTCCGGCATTCAGGCCAATGAGTTGTACTATCGTGCTGGGGGTATGAATAAATCCTAAAAAAGGAGTTCCCCTGAGAAGCCTGCACATTTCTTGTGTTCAAAACTGATCAGGGCAGTATTATCAGAGTGCAGTTGTACTAAAGCAGCTCTGGAGAGAGTGTCAGTCTTCGATAGACTTGATGCCGAAATGATGAAGCCCAGGTCAACGTGCTTCCGCAGGAGAATGTCAGTATCTCAAGGGGATGAATTGCCAAGAGTCACCATCAACGTTACAGGCAGAGAGACATCAACTCGTGCCAGTCCCCCACCATCCGACTGAATAACACAGTTGCAGACTGGGACTATTCGGCAGTCCAATTACGATAAGATACTGAAGGGGTTGCCGTCAGATGATGAAGTGTCAGATACTGGCTCTGCAATGGCTTCTGATAACACAGTTTCTAGCGAGGGACAACCCTGTGAAGCGCCCATGATCAATGCCGAGCAGGTGGCCAAAATGCTTGAAGAGGCAATGGCCAAATAGAAGGAGAACGTTAAGTTCGAGATGGAGATGGCCATGCAGCAGATGAGGAAAATGCACAACCAACAAATCTAGGCGCTGATGAATCGCCAGGGAGAATCTAGTCGTCGCAATAATGTCAATCAAGTAGATAGCGACACAGACAGGGAGGAGGGCCGTGACGCCGGAAATCTCCCCGATGACTGGAATGCTGGGGGTAGTCATGAGAACGCTAGTGGAAATGTCGTCGTCCTGAAAAATGAGAAGATAAAAGACCTCGAGAGTAAGATTAACACTTTGATCTCCGCTCAAGAGGTGAAGAAAACGAGCATACTATGTCCTTACCCGAGGGAGTGGGAGTCAATCCCATATCCATCGAAGTTTAGTCTAATCAACTTCACGCTGTTCGACGGAAAGGGGTCCACAACCCAACATTTTATCTACTTTAAGTCCCACTTGGGGGTGATTTCTAGAAACGAGCCCTTGATGGTTCGCTCATTCGCTGGCACCCTTAGGGGGGCTGTCTTCAATTGGTACTGCCGTCTTAAACCAGAGAGCGTTACCAGCTGGAACGACATGGAGTCCATGTTCCTCGCAAACTTCTTTGACGATGATAGTAAAATATCCATCAGGACGTTGTTGGATGAGAAGCAGAAGGACAGAGAGACAGTTGACACCTTTGTCAAGCAGTTTCAGAACAAGGCGATGAATTGTCGGGATTCGATAACTGAGGAGTTCATCCTCCAGACCTGCCACAACAACCTTTCGTTAGATGTTCTTAGAGCAATGGGAACAACACCGTCCAATACATGGAAGGATCTGAAGGTGCGTGGGGAGCAAGCTGAATGGTTCCTCAAGAGGACGAAGGTAGAAAGAGGCCAGCCGGCGGCAGAAGCTCTGAAATGAAATTTCATCCCACGCGGCAAAAGCAAGGAGCAGGCGAGAATAGCGGTCGCGAAACAAACGTTCCAGCTACAATCGCAGTAACAACTGCAACAGCATGGGCCACAGCAATCGCAGCCCCAATGGCAACAGAGGCTGCAACGGCAGAAGCCACCCGGTTCAAGATTCCCCAAAGTCTACTCCTTCAAGGAGGATGAGGTTCCCAGAATTTTCAAATACCTCCTGGAGAATAACAAGATCTAGCTACCACCGATTATGAATCGGGAGGAGGCCAATAAGGTAAAAGATCTGAAATACTATGCGTATCACAGAGCGGTGCACCACCCAACGAAGGCGTGCTACCATCTCAAGCATGAAATTCAAGCCTTGATTGATGTGGGGGTCATTACCCCAAAGCCGTCCAAAGAGAAGAAGGTGGGAGCGAACGCAGTATCCATCAACTTCGGATCTATGCCTTTAACGTAGTTTCAACCGATAACAGTCATCAAAGTGGGGGTGAAGACAGTGAATGATGATCCTCACAGGCTACGTGAAAAGGGTCTTGTACTGCACACTATCTCGAATGGTGAGATTCTTTGGGTCCACCCTGACCTGCTCGAAGATGATCAATGGGTGGCTTCTTCATCCGGGAAGAAATCAAAAGGGAATGGGAAACTATGTCATGCCACTTCAGCAATCTTGGAAAAGGATGATAAATGGATGGTGACATTTCAGTTCTCTGGAAAAGAACCTAAAGTCCTTGCCACCAGGAGCGGACACGAGTACAGGTACAAGTACCTGGAAGTTCCTGACCCAAATGCCAAGACACTGACAGAGCAGAGGGTGGCGATAACTCCCCTTACGCGTGCTGAAAAGGCACAGCAATAGGCGGTTGCCAAGGAGGACATGGCCAAATTGAAGGAGAAGCAACCTCAGGAGGTTCAGCTCTCGAAGCAGTCTCGATTAAGTCACCCAATTGGAAGAGACAAACCGGGAAGCTCAAACTCCCCGCACCGCTTCGATGTGATGGCTCAACTAGCTAACATCCCAGCGAGGATAAAACTTTATGACCTGCTGTAGTTGTCCAAAGAGACTCGGGAAGCCTTACAAGAAGCCCTCGCTAATTCTGTGGTCTTCTCACTCAGATCAAGCCAGCTTCTAAAGAGTCAGAATCATCAGTGGCCAAATAGTGCAATCTTGTGACAGAACGCCTCCCCTGCATCACCTTTATCAAGAAGGACATGCAAATGAAGAACTTGAACCATGACAGGCCGCTTTATTTCATCGGGTACATTGGCTCTAGTGAAGTCAAGCGAATCCAAGTCGATCTGGGTTCCGCTGTGAGCATCATGCCCTTGCACCTCATGTATAGTCTCCAGATTCCTGCCAGTAAGCTAGCATCAATAGGCACCGTGATCTACGGATTTAACACCAGCGGGTCTCAGCCGCTTGGTAAAATCCGAGTGAAGTGCCAAATGGGAGATTTGAAGTCTGAAGTCACATGCTATGTGATTAATGCAGAGACTTCCTATAACTTATTATTGGGTCGATCTTGGATCCATAATAATATTATAGTTCCCTCCACTCTTCATCAGTGTCTGAAATATGTAGACATGAATAATGAAGTCAAGACGGTGGTCACAAACAAGCAACCATTTAAGAGAATGGAGAATTACTTTACTGACTCCCTCCTTTATAGTAACAAGTCCGATACTGAATAATCAGCCCAAGACATGGACAGTCGTGGGGAAGCTGATATTGAAGCTGAGCTTGATTACGATGGTAGTTTTGTTTTAAATGACATTGTACCCGTTGTAATCAATCTTGATGATGAAGAATCGTCGGATGATGGTTGTAATTGGCAACCTGCTGACGAAGCAATAAATGATGGTTTAGAGTACTCGTTATCTATTGCTGATGTGGTGACGGGATTGTACGATGACCCTGAGTTGCAGTTACCAACTTGGTCATCTTCTATAGCACAAAAGTAGTTCCAAGACTCTTTCAGGACAACACTCATCATCTCGGGTGGAACAAGTGACGAAAAAGACTTGGTCTACGGTAAAAGAGATGCAATTCCAACACCGAACCACTTTTTAGAGAAGGATGTAGATGACAACGAACCTAGCCTCCATCTATTCAGATACAACCCAGAAGCGCAGAACCTCATGGAAAAATGGGGGTACGACTTTGCGCAAGGGGAAGGTCTCTATTTCGGATGTGGTCCTTAAGTCTCGCCCAAAGTTGCACATATCCCAAGAGGGAAACCTGATAATTACTATGCGTTCAGGAGAAGATTGGGATATGTATCCTCCTCAGAAGATGAATGCTCTTGGTTGATTGACAACCAATTACCCGATTCAGAAGATGGATATTCATCTGACTCATCTGCTTGGGATTCCGACGTCAGCCTTGGTGAGGTCTTCAAGGGTCTGATGTTAAATATGGCTACAGCCAACCGAACCACTATGGAGGACGACGAGGAGATGCTAACATGGGAAGACCCGTGGATTCATCACCTCAATATGCAGTATGGGGACCGGTTCAAGCAAAGAGAACTCCCCATTGAAGACATAGTCATCTAAGTCAATATGGGCGATGAAGCTAATCCGAAGCCTATATTCATGAGTGGTAGTCTTCCCCCAGATGAAAAGGAGGAATTGATCGTTCTTGTTAGGGAATATATCGACGTGTTAGCTTGGAACTACAAAGATATGCTAGGGCTTGACCCAAATGTGGCAACCCACCGCCTCAATATCAAACCGGATGCCAAACCTGTCAAGTAATAGTAAAGACAGTTTTGTCCACAGATTATGGAGGCAACTGTCGCAGAAGTAAAGAGACTCACTGAGTCAGGTTTCGTCATGAAGATACAGCATCTAGATTAGGTGGTAAATATTGTCCCGATTTTGAAGAAAAATAGGACGATCAGGATCTGTGTAGACTACAGAGATCTAAACGCTGCATTCCCTAAGAACGACTTTCCTCTCCCGATCACTAATATCATCATCGACAATACGTGTGAGTTTGAGAGAATGTCCTTTATGGATGGCTTTTCGTGTTATAATCAAATCAAGATGCACCCGGACGATGCGAAACACACGGCATACAGAACTCCTCTCGGCATCTTCTGCTACACAGTCATGTCGTTCAGTTTAAAGGACGCAGGCGCCATGTACCAGCGAGCGATGACGAAGATTTTCCAAGAACATCTCCAGAAAACGGTCGAGTTCTACGTTGATGATTTGGTTGTGGAAAGCCGCGACAAAAATGATCACATCAAAGACCTGAGGATAGTGTTCGAGCTCATGCGAGCTCATCAACTGAAGATGAACCCTGCCAAGTCTTTCCTTGGGATGTCCAGTGGCAAGCTCCTCAGATTTGTCGTCACTAATAAGGACATCCACATTGACCCTGATAAAGTGAAGGCGATACAAGAACTGTAACCCCTAAGAAATCTAAGAGAACTCAGGGGGTTATAGGGGCGATTGGCGTATATTCGGCAATTCATCTCGAACCTATCCAGGAAGTGCCAGCCCTTCTCTAAACTGAACAAGAAAGGTGTGTCATTCGTTTGGGATGACGCTTGTTAGAAGGTGTTCGAGGATATCAAAGTATATTTGGCAAAGCCTCCTGTTCTCATTGCACCGCAGTCGGGTAGACCGTTCTTGATTTACACCAAGGCAACGGACCATTCGTTAAGCGCTTTATTCACGCAAGATGATGACAGTGGTCATGAACAGGCAGTATATTACCTGAGTCGAACTTTAGTAGGTGCTGAGTCTCATTATCCAATGATCGAGAAGCAATGCTTGGCGTTGGTGTTCGCGATTTAGAAGATGCAGCACTACCTGGTCGGACAGATGATTTATGTTATCTCCAACGTAAATCCAGTCTGAATATTCATGACGCAACCAGCCTCCATGAGTTGGCGTTTAGCGAAATGGGCCTTGCTCTTATCGCAATATGACTTGCACTTCAAACAACAAAAGTCTGTCAAAGGACAAGCAATTTGTGATCTTTTAGCAGCAAATCCGACGACGGACATAGCCAAATTATATGACGACTTGCTAGATGAAGCCCACAAAGTCAACACTACATCGCACTGACAAATATGGTGATTGTACTTTGACGGAGCGTCTCGAGCAACTAATGTGGCGAGCATCCCGAGATGTTCAAAGATTTCTGCATAGTCGGAGTTGTCTTAGTTTTCTCGAGAAAACATGTGATACCGTGGGCTTATTCACTAACTGAGCCATGTTCCAATAATGTGGCTAAATACAACATGTTGCTTATTGGACTCAGTTTTGCCATAGAGCTGGGGGTCGAATATCTCGAAGCCTATGATGATTCGCAACTCATAGTCAGATAGATCTGTGGGGACTATGAAGTTAGAAATCTGGATCTGATTCCATATCACCAGGCGGCTGTTGAGATGGCAGACTCGTTTGAAGAATTTTTCATCGAGTACATCCCGTGCCTCCAGAACGTATACGTAGATCCATTAGCGGCATTGGCGGTATTATTAGCTTAACCTCCCGAGACTGAACAGTTAGTCACAGTCAAAACTCATCAACTATTCGTGCCGATATATGATGAGGCAGAGGAAGACAAGGGGGTGGTTACCAAAGAGGTATACACAATCCAAACCAAATTCGAACCCCGAGATTAGCATTTCCCCATAATCGACTACGTTCTACATGGTATTTTGCTAGAGGACGCGAAGGGGAGAGAATTAATCCGACGAAGATCCTTAAGGTTCTTCTATGATGCAGAGACCCAGATGTTATATCGTCGTGGGTACGACGGCCTGTTGCTCTGGTGCCTTTCAAACAAAGAGGCGGAAGAAGTCATTCGGGAAGCACATGGAGGCGAATGTGGCGCACACCAGCCCGGTCCCAAACTCTATGATCGTATTAGAAAAATAGGATACTTCTGACCGACGATGATCAACAACGCAATCGAGTACGCTCGAAAGTGCCACACGTGTCAAATTCACGCTAACTACATGCATCAGCCTCCAGAGCAATTGCATCCTTCGGCTACATCCTGCCTGTTCGAGACATGGGGAATAGATATTGTAGGTCCTATTTTTCCTCCATCGGTCAAAGATGATCGGTTCATTCTCGCCATCACTGACTACTTCTTCAAGTGGGCTGAAGCGATCCCGGTTAAAGAGGTGAAGACGAACAATATCATCAGGTTCATTAAGCACCACGTCATTTATCGATACGGCGTGCCAAGATGGATCGTACATGACAACGGTCCTCAATTCATCAGCAACGCCTTCATCAAGTTTGCGAAAAATTGAAGATCTAAGACGTCTCGTTGACAGCCTATAACCCGCTGTAAACGAATTGGCGGAGGTATTCAATAAGATGATTATTAAGATCTTGTCAAAGCTTGTGAAGACTAACAAGCGAGATTGGGACGATAAACTCAGAGAAGCACTCTGGGCGTATCGCACTACTATACGCACGCCGACCAAAGCGACACCTTACTCTCTAGTCTACGGATGCGAAGCAGTTCTTTCACTGGAAGTCCAAATTCTATCACTTCGTATTGCCCTTGTGACTGAGATGACGATTGAAGAACAACATCAGAAACATCTCGAAGAGCTCGAGATGTTGGATGAAAAGCTCCTGGAAGCTCAACGATGCATTGAGTTCCACCAAGCCAGAGTGTCGAGAGCTTTCAACAAGAAAGTACGACAAAGGAGTTTTAAGGAAGGAGATCTGATTCTCGCTACTCGACGACTGATAATCCTCGACTCTGAGAAGAAAGATAAATTCGAACCCAAATGGGAAGGACTGTTCATAATAGAGACAGTCTATTTGAATGGCGCATATCGCCTTCTCACTCAGAATGGCGACAGACAATTAATGCCGATAAATGGGAAGTTCTTGAAAAAATACTATCTTTAATATATTCAGGATAACTCATTTCAACGGGAAATTCCTTGTGAGATATTTCACCCATTTTCTTTGAGGATAACCCTGAATTTATCCTCCGCCACAAATTCCCTCACCGATCAAATTTACTGATAATGGGTCCATAAAAATTTTCTAGTCCAAGCTACCAAAATCTCCTCTTGATTCTATCCATGAACAAGAGGTCCACTTAAAAATTTCCTTCACGCTGGAGACAGGACAAAAATCCTTCCTCTTCAGCACAAAAGATAGAAGACAAGATCCTCCTTCCTCTCCACAAGTAAGAGATAGGATACAAAATCTTTCTCTCTTGTTTCACCTTCACTAGAGACAGAATAAAAATCCTTCCTCTCCATCATCGGAGATAGGAGACAAGATCCTCCTTCCTCTCCACAAGTAAGAGAAGGATACAAAATCTTCCTCTCTTGTTTCGACCCAGATCAGGTAACGAAATGTAAAAGTTATCTGAATCTTTCTAATTCTCAGAGTGGAGATCCCATTTTTAGTTTCATCTCTCAAGATTCTCGAAGTGGAGATCCTACTTTTAGTTTCTTTCACACTGGAGACAGGGCAAAAACCCTTCCTTTCCAGCACCCGGAGATAGGAGACAAGATCCTCCTTCCTCTTTACTAGTAAGAGCTAGGATATAAAATCTTCCTCTTTTATTTCGAATTCATCCCTTATCCGGAGATATGAGACAAGATCCTCCTTCCTCTCCACTAGCAAGAGATAGAGTATAAAACTTTCCTCTGTTGTTTCAAGTTCGTGAGCTTTCGGAGATAGGACAAAAATTCTTCCTCTCCACTAGCAAGAGATTCCTCTCTTGTTTCGAATTCGTCCCTTACCCAGAGATATGAGACAAGATCCTCCTTCCTCTCCACCAACAAGAGATAGAATACAAAACATTCCTCTCTTGTTTCGAGTTCGTTAGCTTCTAGAGATAGGATAAAAATCCTTCCTCTCCACTGGTAAGAGATAGGATACAAAACATTTCTCTCTTATTTCGAATTCGTTCCTTACCTAGAGATAGGTGACAAGATCCTCCTTCCTCTCCGCAAGCAAGTGATAGGAGACAAGATCCTCCTTCCCTTATTTCGAGCTCATATTCATTCAGAGGCAAGATAAAAATCCTTCCTCTCCATCATTGGGAAACAGAATATAAAATTCTTCCTATCCCACATCAATATTTTCTAATCCTTCAATCTAAGATTCATCTTGGAGAATTTGATCCCGAATCTTAAGTAGGGATAAGTCGACGTCTCACATGCATCACCGGTTTAGTCTCTGTCTGATTGAAGAAGACATCCGAATCTGAGTCGGGGGTATTTTATCCCGAAGCCTAAGAAGAGATAAAGTCAACGCCTCACACGCGTTGCACGGTTTAGTCTTTTTTCTGATTGAAGAAGACACCTGAATCTGAGTCGGGGGTATTTTATCCCAAAGCCTAAGAAGGGATAAACCTAACACGTAATACGCGTTGCCGATTTAGTCTTTTCTCCAACTGAAGAAGACACCAGAGTTCGATTCTGTGGAATTTTATCCCGAAGCTTGAGAAGGGATAAAGTCAATGCCTAACACGTGTTACCAGTTAGATCTTTACCGAAAAAAGAATAAACACCGACATATTTAAAAGTATGGCGGGTCGTTATTAATAACGCCAAAATCCACGCCTTACACGTGTGGAGAATTTTATGCTAAATCCTAAATAGAAATAAATCAATGCCTCACACACGTTGCTGGTTTAGTCTTTTTCCGATTGAAGAAGACACCAGAGTTCGATTATGTAGAATTTTATCCCGAAGCCTAAGAAGGGATAAAGCCAATGCCTAACACGCGTTGCCAGTTAATTCTTTATCGCAAAAATAATAAACGACGATATATTCGAAAGTGTGACGGGTCGTCATTAATGACACCAAAATCCACGCCTTACATGCGTGGGAATTTTATCCTGAATCCTAAGAAGGGATAAGCCAATGCCTCACACACGTTACTGACTTAGTCTTTTTTTGATTGAAGAAGACACCAGAGTTCGATTCTGGAGAAATTTATCCCGAAACCTAAGAAGGGATAAAACCAATTCCTAACACGCATTGCCTATCAATTCTTTACTGTAAAAAGAATAACTCTAACATATTCGAAAATGTGGTGGGTCGTCATTAATGACACCAAAATCTATGCTTTACACGCGTGGGGAATTTTATCCTGAATACTAAGAAGGGATAAGCCAACGCCTCACACACGTTGCCGATTTAGTCTTTTTCTGATTGAAGAAGACACCAGAGCTCGATTTTGGGTTACCTTATCTTGAAGCCGAAGAAGGAATAAGTCTACGCGTAACACGTATTACCGGGTAGTCTCTTGCCCGTAAAAGAGTACCAAATCTACGTATTCGACATCGTAGCATCAAGTCTAAAAGAGTCTCATTCTTTTAGCACAACGTTACGTGCGGAATGGGTTTAAATAATCCGTACGCTAGACTGATTCAAACGGTAATCGGTAAATGTACACCAAATCTGTTAATGGTTGGGGGTTGGCCAATAACCCTAAAGTCAACGCCTCACACGTGTTGCCGGGTAGTCTCTTGCCTGTAAAAGAGTACCAAGCCTATGTATTCAACATCATAGCACCAAGTCTAAGAGAGT
>JBAKGM010019376.1:0-10679 GCA_037177215.1 Asparagus racemosus | reverse complement strand
GGTACTTTACTGCTCTAATAGTTGAATATATTTCAACATTCATATGACAATTGAATTTGTCAAGTAAATGTGGATTGTACGGCATTACTGATCACTATATTTATTTACACTGTTATACCCTCATTCTATTTTAGTGAATAAATATATTGGATAATATCATTTGTTTTATGAATTTATAGGAAAAATAAATAAAATAAATAACGGAGGAAATCCTTCCTTGATTTCAAGGAATGTGTAGATACTTAAGCTCGACTCGGAAGAAGAGATAAATCCAGCTTTTAGGGAAGTACGGGAAAGGAACTGCTAGAAAGAGCTCATTTAGGGAATAAAGATAGCTTAAGCTCGATTGAAGTTCAATGAAGCCCAAGAAAAGACCAAGTAAAGCCTAAGAAAAAGCGAAGCAATAATGACCATGATAGTTCATCGTTAGAGGTATTGTAATGTGTCTCAAGTAAAAGTGGATAGGATAATTATATTTGATATAGCTAAGAATCACTCAAATTGTCAGTATTTCAATTACAAAGCCAACAAATCAAGTTTGAGTGAAATTGGAGCTGTAGAACTCAAGATATGATCATTTTAGTGAAGGAGTGGATACTATAGCTAGTCGATTAGCTACAGCAGCTAATCAGTTAGCCAATCAATTAGCTACGGAAGCTAATTGATTAGTTTGTAACATGAATGATTCAATGACTGGTTTTGATTTCTTAGAGCCCACGCTTGATCCAAGGGCAGATGTTGGTTGTTGTAGGCTATAAATAGGAATGGAGAGTGAGAGGTTTGGAGATGTAGAATTTAATACTCTATTTTGGAGAGGAGGATTACTCTTAATTGAGAAAACCTTCCAAATTATAAACTTTTTACTTGCAAAAAATAAATAAATAATTTTTTTATTTTCTTTCTTCTTCTCTTTTGGTGATGAAGAATTTTTTCTCAAGGGGCCAACCTCTTGTATTGTAAGTCTTCATTTCATCTTTTTATTTTCTCGCTTAGTTTTTGCATGTATTCTATTTTTAATTTCACATTTGATCGATTAGATTTATTAATTTGTAGTGTAGATTTATTTTATGCTTTGTAGTATAGGTTTATTCTCTTGCTCTTTTATTGCTTTATAGTGTAGATTTTACTTTTCTTTCTTTTTATGCTTTGTAGAGTGTATTTTTTTCTTTTTTTTTATTTACTTTGTAGTTCAGATTTACTTTCTTTTCTTTAATGCTTTCTAGTATAAAATTTATTTCTCTATTTCTATTTTGTAATATGGGTAGCTAATTCTTGTAAGATTTTAGGATTAGGTGAAGCTAGTTTAATTTCCTTTTACTTTTTGAATTACTTTCTTTGTGTTTAAAATAATCATGCTTAGGATAATCAAGTAGAGAATTAGTCCATAGAAAAAGAGTTTGATTGTCTATACTTTCCTTGAGTGGCTTGATAGGTTATGCTTATTTAATTCTAGGGTTACTATCTAGTTGTTTATTTCTTTTCGTAAATGGTGATATTGCTTGAAAGTGAATTTGATAGGTTATGCTTGTTTTGAGTAACTTGATAGTCTATGCGTAAAAATTCTAAAGTAATAAGTGAGTAGTTATTAATTCCAAATTGAAATTAACTATTGGATTCAATCCTAGGTTCCTATTCTCCTCTCTTGATTTCCTCCATCTTTTCAATTGTTTCCTATTTTGATTTCTTGTTTTGATTCACCTCTTTGTTTTCTTTTTAATTGTCTTCTCTTTCTCTCTTTCTTCCCTCTTGTTTTAGCCTTTCATTTTTATGACAAAATCATCTACCTAAAACACACTACTCTCATTCTTTGTTCATATACATTTCAAGAATCCATTTAGATTAGTCTTTCTAATACTCTCCTTCTCTATGGATCGATATCTTAAATACTATAACTTCATTGTTCTGCAGTTACAACTTAGCATATTTTTTTATTCGTACTAAGTTTTTGGCACCGTTGCCAGGGAAGGTGCTCGTCATTAGGATTTTTCTATTATAGTTCTTTGATTTGTGTATTTCATTGTGAAGGATTGAACTAGAAGAAGATTGAAAATTGAAGAAGAATGTTTGCTTCAAGAAGGACCAATCCCTTAAAAATGTGTATTTTCTTTCTAGTATTTTCAATTCAACCCTCTAATTAGGCTTTTCACATTAGAGACCATTATAAACTAATAAAAAACAAAATATTTCTCTTGTTGACCATAACAAAATCCACCCTCCACCTAAATAACTACTAAACAAGACAATAAATTAAAACAAGACAATAAATTAAAACAAGAGCTCTCCTTCTCTCATTTGTTTATTTGTTGACCCTAATTAAAAAAATTTCTTTTTGCATCCTCTTGTTGTTATTTTTAGTTCTTATCATTGTATTGCATATAGTTAGTAGGAATTCACCAAAGTGATTTGAGTATTTTGATTTGAGCACTCACTTGAAAATACTCTTAAAGGTAAAAATCCCTAATCAAGATAAGGTGAGAGATTTTATCACACTTTTCTTAGCCCACAAATCACTAACTTCTCACTACACAAACCCAAGCCTTCTAAAACTCATTAGATATTGGCCCTAAGGATTCGAGCTCATTAAGGAATATGAAATCCTTAAGTGAACCGGTTAAAGTTTATTTGACTCCGTTGGTGTCTAAGGAAATGTTTTAGACTATCCTTAATCTCTCTCTAGCACTATCCTTAGACCAAGTAAACTTTAATCTTTTCACTCAAGAATTTATTGGTTATAAACTAGTCTAGTTGAGGTTACGCTTAACTATAGAATTAAGGGTGATTGTTTCAAGTGGTTGATAATTTGTTTAGTTAGGTGTTTTTTCTTTTATCCTTCTTCTTCTCTCTTACTAATCTTTTAGATCTATTAGTTTTCTCCTTTTTAGACTAAAAAAAGAAAGAAATTAATTGACATTTGCTTTTCTTGTTAGATCTTTTTCTTAATTTTTTTAGTGAAAAAAATTAAAAAAAAGCTTTCATTAGTGTATGCAAGTTTGGATTAAGGATAATACAAATCGCTTAATTCGTATTGAATCTATTTTTGAAACTAAAGAAATGGCTAATCTAAATCCACCTGTGCTTAAAGATATGTGTTATCATACTAGAAATACAATTCCATCTTGCATTAGATATCCTGAGGTTAATTGCTGTGATTATGAGCTTAGACCTCACTTCATAAACATGCTTTCAAAATTCTCAGGAAATAAATCTGAAGATGTATACATTTTTATATCCAAATTAGAAAAAGTGTGTCTCATGATTAAGATTTGAGAGTTATTTGAGAATGCAATTAAGCTCTGATTTATCCCTTTTGCTTTTACGGATAAAGCTAAGAAATGACTATGTAGCTTACCCCACAAATCCTATCTCAACTTGGGATGAATTTGATACCGTTTCCTAAAAAATTCTTTCCAATCCACAAAATGGTAAAGCTTAGAAACGGCATCCAGTCCTTCAAAATAATTCCAGAGGAGCCATTCTGGAAGTATTTTGATAGGTTTAAGGATCTTTTAATCCATTGACCTCATCATGGTCTAAAAAAGTGGCGATTATACCAAATCATCTATGAAAAATTATATTATTCTTCAAAGATATCCTTTGAATCTATGTGTCAACGGGATTTTATGAAGAAAAATGCTTAAAAAGCTGAGAATTCCTAGAGAATTTGTTTGAAAAAACCATGTAGTGGGAACACTTAATGAAAGAGGTTCATCATTTTCCCCAACCAAAGCCAGTGGTCTATCTCTAGAGTTAAACATAGCCTCTGAAGCTAAGATGACTACAATCCTGAGTCGGTTAAAAGCCCTAAAAATCAAAGAATGAGCTCGAGCTCAAATCAACTAAGTTTGTTCCCCAGGATGTCATAACTTCCTATCTCCAACTCATGTTTCAGAGGAATGTTCTTTCTTAGGAAACAATCAACCACTAGATTAGATGAATGCTGCATTCCAGCATCCTAGGAATGACCCATTTTCTCCAACATACAATTCGGGTTGGAGAAATCATCCTAATTTTGCATGAAATCAGGTAAATTTCTTTTAAAAAATCAAAATTTCACTTTCACTTCAACCCTACATTTTTCTAAGGAAAACACAGGTCCATTCAACACTCATAATAATTTTCATAATCCACAACTCAATCTTTCATACCAAAATCGGCCTCCTCATAATCAATATGAAAAATCTTATTCCATTGGATTTTGGCCATGAGAAATGATTCAGTGTCTTAGAGAAAGGTCCAGAAGGCATGATAAAAGTATCTATATAGACCACCAATTGATTCAGTCATCCAACACTCTGAATTCCTTCATGCAAATAATATGTAAATTGCTTAATTTCAACACTCATGCCATAACTAGACAAAAAATCTAACTAGGTCAACCAGCCAGTGTTATGAGTGAGAGAGAGAAAGGAAAATTTTTGAGTTAACTAACTGCAAATCCTAAAGACACTGGATTGAGTTCATCTTATTCATCTTAAGTAAATGCAATTCACACATTAAGATCAGAAAAACAGATTGATAACCTAGTTAGAAATGTGTCCTGACCAAGTTTCTCCTTCTTCTATCCAATCTGCTAAACTTGAACAAACACCCCCTCCTTCTGATAACTCTATGCAATCCCCATCCTCTTCTGATGATCAAGAACCTGAAACCAAACCTGATCTCAATCTAGAGAGGTATAAGCTCGTTACTCCCTTTCAAGATAGATTGACATAGAAAGAACTCTCTTCAGGTGGAGAAGATCTTAGAAATGTTTAAGTAGGTTAAGATCAACATCCCTCTCTTAGATGCCATCCATCCCATCTTATGCAAAATTTTTAGAGGATTTGTGCACTAAGAAAAGAGCATCCAATATTCCTAAGAAAGTCTTTTTAACTTCTAATATCAATGACATTCTTTTAAAGTCCATGCCCCGGAAATATAAGAGCCCAAGTACTCCTACTATTTTATGTGTTATAGAAAATACCTTCATTGATAAGGCACTTCTAAACTTCGGAGCTAGTGAAAGTCCTCTTTCTTATTCAGTCTATCAATAGCTAAGGGTAGGAGAATTGAAACCAATAAATGTACCCTCCAATTAGCTAATAGCTCTGTAAAGATACCTAAGGGAGAGATAGAGGATGTTTTGATTAAAGTTGGGGAGTTTAATATTCCTTTTTAACTTCATAGACTTAGAAACGCATTCTATTTTCAATCTCAAGGGTCAGATCCCAATCATTTTAGAAAGATCGTTCTTAGCCACTTTAAATGTTTTGATTAATTGTAGAACCGATAAAATAAAATTATCCTTTAAGGACATGACTGTAGCTCTCAATATTTTCAATCTAGGAGATCAGCCAAATTATCCATCAGATCAACCCCTAGAAGTGAACTTCATCTAGGGAACAACAAACAAAGAGTTAGAAGGAGAGTGTGAGTTAGACCGGAGTTTTGAGGAGATCTTTGATAAAGAAATCAAACTGTTAGAGGAATAACTTTATAGTGTATGTTTAAGAATTCTAAAGTAATATGAGGATTAAAAAAAGTAGTTCTTAATTTTAAATTTAGCTTAACTAATGGATTCAATCTTAGATTCCTATTCGCCTCTCTTGATTTTCTCCATTTTTTAATTGTTTTTATTTTGATTTCTTTTTATGATTCTCCTCTTTGTTTTCTTTATAATTGTCCTCTCTTTCTCTCTTTCTTCCCTCTTGCTTTAGCCTTTCATTTTTGTGAGCAAACCCTCTACCCAAAAACACCACTCTCATTCTTTGCTCCTACATATTTCAAGAACCTATTTAGATTAGCCTTTCTAATACTCTCGTTCCCCATGGATTGATATCTTAAATACTATAAGTTGATTGTTGTGTACTTGCAACTTAGTATATTTTTATATCCGCACCAATTACCCATCTTTTGTCTAGAGTTGAAACCCTTAATTTAATCTCTTTTCCATTATCACGTCATCTATATATTGGATATGAGTTATTTCTGTGTGTAGTGAGAGGGCAACATTTTTTTGAATATTTATTTTTGCATCACCCATCTTTGGTCATACATGCATTATTTGGATTCAATTTTCTACATGATTCATGCATCATATGTTTCACTACAGTTGAGTATAGGTGAGGATTTTCATGTTTTTGTGGTAGCTCAGTGCAAATAATTTTGTCGTAGGATTCTAGTGACACTAGTTTGAACATCGATTTTCTCTTTTGAAATTAAGAGAAGTATCTGACCTCAAAGCAACCAGGGGATTGGTCTTCGTTAGCTGCCGGCACCAACACCTGATGAGATTACTAGCTTCTAGTCGGCTTTGCAAGGTGGGAGGGAAGGGGAAGGAGGAAGAGGGAAAGATAGGAAGAAGAATGAGAGAGAGAGAGCAGCGACAAGAATGAGATGGTGGCAGAAAAAAAAGAGAGAAGCTAAACCCTAATACCCCCTTTTCTGATCGTTTGTGTACGGAGAAGAAAGTGGGTGTTTTTTCTCCCATAATCGGGCTTACAAGGGCAGAAAATATTCAGCTAAAAAATCCTAGCTGACGCCTTAATTTTCTCCCACTTTCCTCTTTATTTTTGGCAAGCCAAACAGCTGATTGTGGGGGAAAACAATAAAATTTTACTGTGTCAGTTTTCTGATGGGCCTTTTTCTGCAGTTTTTAGACCAACCAAATGGGCCCTTAGCTTCTAAATGATTTCGCCACATATGTTTGTTTTGGTTGCTATATATTGATGAATGGCATGGAATGATATTTTTTGATGAGATTTAGTTGATATTGTTTATTATAGTGGAAAGGCGATTTATAATATCTTATCAGCTCTTGTGCCATGAAATATATATCAATAACTTTCACTATATCAGAAGTAATTTGATGCGGTGCAGAAAAAATTATTTGTGAGGTAAAAATCTGGTTCCTACTTAATTAATCACAGACACTGTAACTTACACAATAATCAATAAAGCACATGATCAATAAAGTTAATTAGTTAACAAATAAGAACAACAAACGATTACTGTCGTAACCTACAAGTTTCATCGACTTCATTCAAAAGCTAGTTGTATTTGACTTACAACATCAGGATGTGGGATAAACAATTAGAAACAAAAACAAGCAAGGCTACCTATAATTCAAAACAAAGGACAGGCTAAAAAGGAGAACACAAAGTTGAATAAAACAATGAAAGATTATCTGGCTTAACTATTTTTTTTTATTCAAATGATTTTTATGAAAGGATTTGTATTTGGATAGAATGCTTTAATAAGAAATAAAATCTGTGAGAAGAAGTTATGATAATGGAATAAAATCCTAATTGAACGTAACCCTAAATTAAATGGGAACAAGTTGTAAATGAAACGAACTCCATGGGCTCGTCAAGATCTTGTGTTGTGTGAATGTTTTACAAACAAAGAAAATGGATGAATAGAGTGTAGATAAGAAAACTCATAAATCAAATAGATCAAAAACCCTTAAATTAAATGGGAGTAGAGGTTAGGGTTAAGATTTAGGGGAAACTTGGTTGTCGGCGATGACGAATCGACGGCGAAAAAGTGGAGGACATGTTGGGTGAGGAAGAGGAGAAAAGAAAAATCTAAGTTTTACCATGATAACAAGAGGAGAAAGAAAGGGTAAAGGCGACAACTGTAACAAGAGAACGCATCTGTCAAAAAATCTCTTCTACTCAGCCAAGAGGCTAAATTGATAATTTCCTCTTTAGCAGGATGACAAAAACGAAAGAGAGCAAGCACCTAGGCGTTAGCCTCTCTTCTACTCAACTTAGAGGGTAAATTGGTAATTTTCTGTTTAGCAAGACGACACAAACGAAAAAGATCAAGCACCTGGGCATTAGACCCTTTTATATATAGAGCCTAGAGGGTAAATTGGTAATTTCCTCTTTAGCAGGACGGCACAAACAAAAAAGATCAAGCACCTGGGTGTTAGACTCTTTTATATATAGAGTATGGCAAACAGAGACCTGCATAAAAGATATAGTTACTAAATAAATATTTTTAATTTTCTAGAATATAACTAAATGCACGGCATGCATCGTGCAACTTATAATTAGTACAAGACATTTCCTTCAAAGCATAATGTTGGATCCTTAATGTCCCAATTCATAATTAGTTACTAAATATTTTCAATTTTCTACAATATAGCTAAATGAACCCATTAACATACGATGTCAGAAGCAGCAAGAACAATCGAATGGGCAGAGTGGCGTCCCTTCATCATCGGGTTTGTCAGCTCCCAAGTCCTCCAGGTATACCCATTAAGGATCTGTTCTACAAATAAGAAGGAGGAGAGGAAGAGGCATCTTGTAAGTAAGAAGAGGAAGAGACGTTGTTGGTGATTAAAGAGAAGGTAAATCAACTTGTTGTTATTTAATCAAAATAAATAGCCAAAACTTTGGTGCACGGACAAATGCCACCATAAACACTGCCACTCATACATGGAGATTATAAAAAAAAATAACTGACTTAATGGGAGTGTTATGATAGGAAATCAACTGGATCAATAGGCATTATTCTTGTTTGGGGGTTATGATAAAATATAATTGATTGATTTAATCAATTGGGGATGATGCTAAGTATTCAAATGACTTTAACTAATTGTATTGGATTTATTACAAGAAAATATAATTTTGTAATTTGTCATTATTATCATCATAAAAAACGTCTTCATGTGCACCGTGTATATCTGTGAAATGCATTATGCAAGTTTTACTGTAGTTAACAATATATTATTCGAGAGTATAATATACTTGTTTTATGCATAATATAATATAAATATAAAGTTTCTTCATATCAAAGTTTAGTATAATAGAGATACATCTAACTATAGTAAATAATAGTTATACTATAATTTTAGAAAATATATCAATTGTTAAAATATTGTTTTAAAATGACAAATGAATTTACCTTAATAAGATTGGGTTTTGAGAAGAATTCGAATGGGGGTATAGTTGATGTATGTATGCATGTGTTAACATTTTAGATGGGTATGATTTATGTATGCATGTATGTATTTTTATGTGTGCATGTACATATTATGGAGGACATTTTAGCAAGAAATGTTTCAACATGCAACACATTTTATTTTTATAATATTATAAGATAGTAGTAGCAGTATAGATATACTAGTATAGTGTTGATGTTGGGAATCACACACTTACTTAGTTCTAAGTTGAGGTGATGAGTGGTCGCTAACTTCCCCGAATATCTGACTCTGAGATGGGCCAGTTGTTCTTCCCTGCACACGTGAGAGCTCATAAGAGGGCGGAGTTGTGTTCTTTGACGATCAAGTCAGAAATTTGCTTGAGTGGGAAAAAACCAAGAATTGAATAAGTTCTTAGTGAATAGTCGATATTGTTTAGAAACTACTTACCCTAATGTAGGGAATAGTCCCCCTATTTATAGTGGCAATAGAGGGGCGATTTGGTAATTTCAGCCAAGTTTGGGCTAGCGGCTAAGTCAGCACTTGCTTTACAATTGGTGGCTGCTGAGTGGAGAGAGTCACTTCGGTTAATGTGAAGTGACTAGAAGCATGGAGTGCCAACGTGGTCCGATGTGTCATAAAGATCTTTAGGGATGGAGAAATAATACACCTGACCATACATTTAATGTGATGGCGACGAGCTATCAGCGGGGGGCTCGAGGTATATCGTCGTCTTCCTACTCACCTAGCTGAGTGTCGAGAAGTACCGCCTTTTGAGTCTACCCTATGAGATATCACCCATTTCAAATCGACGTCGCGAGATATCAACCCATCGAGTTAGCCATGCTGAATGTTTTTGGCCATCCCAAGGTGTCGAGTTGATTTAATTAGGTGTTTAATGCGTGTTAGGTAAATAAACATGTACCTAAGATTTTTGGTCATCCTTAGACAAAGAGAAGAAAAGAAAATATGAAGGGGTGAAAATATTTTTTATTAATCACAACAAAAAGTTACAATTTGGAAGGTCTTCTTAATTAAGAGTAATCCGCCTCTCCAAAAAGAGTTTTTACAAAATATTTCACACTCAAAACGCTCACACTCTACCCCTATTTATAGCCTACAACAATGAAGGAGAAGCCTTGGATGAAATTTGGAGACCAAGGAATTAAATTTCAACTATTAAATCAAATCTGCTACGAATTAATCGGTTGATCAATCGGTTGGCCAATCGGTTAGTTGATTGATTAGCCAATCGGTTGGCTGACTGATTGGTTTGCATAGATTTGATTTTTTTGTGATTTTCTTGACCTGATTTCTTCATGGATCCTTGAGCTTTCTTGGGCCTTCTTTTGTCTTCATATTTGGGCTTCAATAATTGGCAGAAAATCAGGGAGTTTGAGTCTTTTGTGCTTTTGTTTATTATTTCTTCATTAACCTGCAAATTAAGATAAAAATAATTACTAGTAATATTTTTATTTATATAAGATAGATGATGAATGTTTAATTTTGTAATAAAAATATGATTATCAAATAGCCCCACACCTATACTTTTGCTAGTCCTCTAGCAAAGAAAGAAATTGAAAGAGAAAGAAAGAAAAATCCTAACTCACTTTCGCAGGAATTGCGATTGTATTTAGCACATATAATAAGCCTTTAAACCCCTAGGTTACCCTAGTGGACGAGTTGTAGTCTCATGAGGGTTTGCAGTGAATATACCCACAAAATTCGTTCAACTTGCCAATTTAAAGAAGTTAATGGATTAATCAATTTA
>JBAKGM010019375.1:0-10681 GCA_037177215.1 Asparagus racemosus | reverse complement strand
TATATATATATCAGACTAAGATCTAAACTTTCTTGATGGCGTCTCGTCCGATGATCCTTCGTGGCTGGATGAAGAGTTGTAACTCTGAGGGGTTAATAAAGGTGACGAAGTTGGTGACACCATGGAGGATCCATCTGAGCTTGCTGCAATCAGGTGTGAACTTTCATTTGGGGATTCTCCGTTCACCAAAGGAGCCTGTTCTTGCAGTTTTTCTTCATTGTTTTGCCAATCCCAACTTGCATGCTCATCAAATACTACATCTCTTCTTGTTAGAATTTTGTCATTAAGAGGGTTATATAATCTATATGCTTCGGATTGAGTACAATAACCAATAAAAATGCACATTCCAGATTTTTCATCTAGTTTTTGACGGACTTGAGAATTTACCAAAGCATAAGAAATACAACCAAAAACTCTTAAATGACTTACAGATAGTTTCTTGCCACACCAAGCTTCAAATGGAGTTTTATTAATGACAACCCTTGTTGGAGAGTTGTTCAATAAATAGACAGATGTTGATACTGCCTCTGCCCAAAATAGATTTGGAAGCCCCTTTGCTTGTAACATACTTCTTGCCATCTCTACAACGGTTCGATTCTTCCTCTTGGCGACACCGTTTTGCTCTGGAGTGTAAGGAGTCCATATGAATGCAATTATCTTCACAAAAAAGCTTGAACTCCTTGGACAAGAATTCTCCCCCTCTATCAGTGCGAAGGACTTTAATGCACATTCCACTTTGCTTTTCCACCTTAGCTTTGAAGTGCCTAAACTTCTCAAACATTTCTGACTTTCTTTCCAGAAAATAAACCCAACTCATGCGACTATAATCATCAGTAAATAGCAAGCAATAACAACTCCCACCATGAGACTTAGTTTGCATAGGCCCGCATAAATCAGCATGAATTAATTCAAGATATTTTGAGGCTCTCCAAGCCTTCTTAATAGGAAATGACTTTCGGGTTTGTTTCCCATGAACGCACCCTTCACATAAATCAATGGAGCCAATTTTTGGTAGCCCAAGAACTATACCTCTATGATTTAGCAATGACAATCCCTTGAGGTTGAGATGCCCATATCGCAAATGCCATAGCTTTGAGTCATCTTTTCCACCAATAGCAAGAACTAAACCTCCCATACTTGAGACTTCCAATGGGAACAATTTATTTTGAGTCATCTTGATCTTGATCATTTCATGACCTGTTTGCTCGTCTTAGATAACACAGGCACTATCATCAAACAATATGGAATATCCACTAGCTATTAGTTGCCCAACACTCAATAAATTGTATCCTAAATCGGGTACAAATTGAACATTATGTAGAAGCTTGAGTTTACCATGGGTAGTTTCAATACCCACCATACCTTTGCCTTCAACTTGTATTTCCTTGCCATTTTGTAGTCGCACCTTCATCTTTTGTGCTTCATCAAGTTCTTGAAATATGGATTTCGTGCTAGTCATGTGATTCGAACAACCACTATCTATGAACCACAAATCACCTGCCTTATGGTTCGTATGAAAATGAACCATAAAGAGCTTACTATCTCCTTCATTCTCCGATGATTCATTCTTTGCTACAAAATTGGCTCTCTGATCTTTGTACTAACAATCTACCTTTATGTGCCCCTATCTTTTGCAATGATAACATTGAACTCCATTCTTGGTGCTTGTTTGCTCTGTGGACTACCTTTGTCCTTCAAATCTTCCTCTGTCTCTTTTGTAGCCACAACCATGACCGCGAAATCCTCCTCTTCCACGGCCTCGACTCGCTGAACGATCACCTTCTCTAAATTTGGTGGCTGCCTCCTTCACCTGAAATGCCTTTTCTTCTTCTTATCTAGTGATCTATTAATCCTTGACTCATGAGCTTAAAGAGACCCCATCAGTTCATCAAATGAAAAAACTAACAAATCCTTTGATTCTTCTATAGCAACTACTACATGATCAAATTTTTGAGTCAAACTTCTAAGTACCTTTTCAACAATGGTTTGGTCAGTAATCTTCTCACCGTTGGACCACATTTGACTGGCTGTTGCCTTCTCTCTTGACAAAAAAACAACAATTGATTCTCCATTTTTCATCACCAAGGTCTCAAAGTCAAGCCATAGTGATTGCAATCTCACCACAAGGACCTTCGAATCGCCTTGAAACTCCTTCTGTAAAATAGACCACGCTTGCTTTGATGTCATTACTGCTGCGATCCGTGAAAAGACGCTATCATGGATTGCTTGTTGAATGATCAGTGCTTGTTGAATGATCACCAACGCCATGGAATCCTTCTTCCTGTTCTCCTGCAACCTGCTTTGTCGTCGGGATCTACATACCCGTGCTCGACCAAGTACCAAAGGTCTTGAGATCTGAGTAGAGTCTTCACACGAATGCTCCAGAATTCGTAGCCTTCTCCTTTGAAGATGGGAATGAGTGGTTGTGCTACACCCATTGCATTGCCGTTGCTTCCCATCACTATCTCTCTTTGTGTTTCACTCAACTCACATGTTTACACTGGACTCACTCTCTCAAGGTGTGCTCTGATACCAAATTTGTTGGGAAAAGAACAAAAGAATATGCAGAAAATAAAAGAACAGAGGCAAACTCATGAACAATGTACACCAGATATTAGGTGTGTATTTGATTGAATTGAAAAAGCGAACTAAACATGCCTTTTATAGGCTTACAATAGGAAACAGTCCTGAGAAAAAAAAACACGTTCAAGGCCACTAACGAAGCCTATAACCCACTAACATTTTCTTAATCCACTAACTCCACTAATCTGTTAATATTTTGACTACATAAAAATAGGATCTAGACTTAAGAATAGGACCAGCCACTAATAGAATCAAACACTAACTACCCAATGACACGTCATCATTTTGAATCATTCTTCAATACATGTTAAGAAGAATGCTACTTAGGGGGCTAAAAAGCCTTTGGTTAGTTTGTTCTCTAATAATCAAACCATAGGTAAGGGACTTTCACTTGATTTCATTCCTTCTGTTGATCTTGATATAGCTATTTTTAATGATATTGAATGGATGGAGGGTGATGATTTCTGAAAGAATGCTTTGATTAGAAAAGTTCTTGATCTTAATGTGAGGTATAAACCCATGGAGATCTTTATTCAAAAATTATGGAAATGGCTTGGTAATCCTCAAATTAGCTTGCTGAAACCTAGTACTTTTATGCTTAGTTTTTATTTTTAGGAGGAAAGAAGTAGAGCGATAGAGCCAAGTCCTTGGTTGTTTTGATTGAGGCCATTTCTTCTTGGACAATGGAAAAATAAAGATGATATAGATTTATTTGACTCAAATTGTTATCCTATGTGGATTCAATTGCCTAATTTAAGGCTCAATCTTTGGCATGCTACTTGGACTAGTAAAGTTGCCAGTCTTGTTGGTAAATCTATGATTATCACATTTTATTACACTTTATACCCTCATTATCTATTTTATTTGAATAAATATATTTACGAATAATGAGTTTTTATCTTAATTTGTAAGTAATGAAGAATTAATAAATAAGAAACTAAAAAAATCAAACTTCCTTAATTTTCTACAATTTATTGAAGCCCAGAAGAAGCCCAAAAGATAAGATCCAATATGAAAAGAAATTAAGTTAAAGTCAAATTTAGGATGGTCAAGCGTAAAGAAACGGCACTATTCCTAATCTAGAAAGCGAAATCTAACATGTTATATATGAAAATTGACTATTTCGACAAGACATAGCTATCTGGAGTGGTAGGTTTGAGAGATTCTAATAGATTGGCCAACTGATAAGTTCCTAACAGAATCGTAATTGAACAGTGAATGGCTGAGATTTATTTCTTGGAGCTCAAGATAAGTTTAATGGCTCTTGTTGATTGTAGTAGGCTATAAACAGGAATAGAGAGTGAGAAGTTTGGGGTGTGAAAAAGTTTGTAAACTCTTTTTTTGGAGAGGAGGACCTTTAATTAGGTCTTCCTATTTATAAACTTTTTAAGTTTGCATAAATAAAAAAATATCTTATTTTCTCTTTTTAAATTTTTATTCTCCTCTTCTCTATTGACAAATTGAAGATGAAGATTTGCCTTCAAGAGGCTAACTCCTTGCAATGTAAGTTTTTATTTTTCCCTCTTTTTATTTTCTTATTTTAGAAATTGCATGTTTTAAGATTTTATTTTCTTGCGTTTATTTCATATTTGGTGGATTTAGATTTTATTTCACACTTGTAGTTTTAGATTTATATAATGTTTCATAGAGTAGATTTATATTTCCTTGATCTTTTATTTTCCTTTTATTTTTCTTGCTTTGTAGTGTAATTTTTATTTTCTTATTCTTCTTTTATGCTTCATTTTCTTTGTGTCCATAATATGTGTGGTTATGTCAGTTATCAAACAAGGAGTTTTGAGGATGATCTTGAAGAGGTTGAGGTCCCTTGATCTCTTTTGATGGCTGATCCCCCAATAGACTATTGGTGTCTCCCCCTGCAAAACTGCAACACGTTAGAGGACCAGACTTGAGTTCTTCGGTAATTCCTTCAATGATCAAGCCAGTAATTGAGCTTGGATGGAGAAGAAACCAATGAACTAAAAAAGTTCTCAGTCTAAGTGTGTAGAAATTGCCTACCTTTGTGCTGCAGGCAGCCCCTCTATTTATAATAGGTTTAGAGGGGAAATTTGTAATTTTCACCAAGTCCAAGCAGATTGCGTAGTCAGCAGTTACTTTACTAGTGTCGGCTATGGATGACATGAGTCACTCTTGTGACCAATGCAATGATGATAGAGGAAGCATGGTGCTGATGGATCTTGATGAGTCATATAGACTTTTGAGGCTAGAGTAATGATGATATTTGACCGTGCATTTAATGTGAAGATGACTGGCTGTTGGCGGTGGGGTTCAAAGATGACCGCCTTTTAACTCAGCTTGGCGAGAAGGGATGCCTCCCTCGGCTTGGTGAGAAGGGTTGTCTATCTCGGCCTGGTAGGAAGGGATGCCTCCCTCGACCTGGCGAGAAGTGTTGCTTACCTCGGCCTGGCGAGAAGGGATGCCTTGCTTGGCCTAGTAGGAAAGGAAGCCTACCTCGGCCTGGCAATAAGAGACTGTCTCGAACTGGTGAGAAGGGACTCTAACCTCAGCCTGGCGGGAAGGGTCCCCCCCTTGACCTAGCGAGAAGGTTCCCTTGCCTTGACCTGGCGAGAAGGTTTGCCCACTTTGGCATGGTGAGAAGGGACGCCTTGGTCGGCCTGGCGAGAAGGGTTGTTTGCCTCAGCCTGGCAGGAAGGGACACCTTGCTCGGCTTGGTGAGAATCGTAATCTATCTCGGCCTGGTGAGAAGGAACGCCTTGCTCGGCCTGGCAGGAAGGGAGGCCTGTCTTCGCCTGGCTGGGTCGAGCTGGGGTGCAGTCTGTTTGAGACATGTCAGCCAGTTGAATGTTGATTAATACTTACTTATTTTAATGGCACAACAATGTGCAACTAAATTTTTTAGAAGATATAATATTGCATAAAACTAGTTTAATTTCTTTTAAGGTTTGTAGATTACTCTCTTTATGCTTTAACTGATCATGTTTAGGATAATCAATTAGAGAACTAATTGGTGGAAGAAAATTTTAATAATCTATGCTTATCTTGAGTGTTTTGATAGATTATGCTTATGAATTTAGGAATTACTATCTAGTTGTTTGTTCTTTTCATAAATGGAAATTTTGCTGGATGATAATTTGATAGATTATACTTTCTTTAAGTGGTTTGATAATCTATACTTAGTAAATCTAAAGTAAAATATAATAAAAAAGAATATTTCATAAATTCTAATTGAAATTAACTAGTGAATTCAATCTTAGATCCCTAAGTTCTCTACTTGATTTTACCTTACTCTCTCTAGATTTAGATTTTCCTTCATCTCTTAATTTCCCTTCTTTTGATTTTCCCTCTTCTTGATTTCTTTTTTATTTTTTTTGATTTTCTTTTTTGATTCTTCTCTTCCTTTGCTTATTTCTCTTTTCTTATTTCTATCTCTCTTTTTATTTTTCTTTTAGTTTTCTTTTTGTGTCTTTTATTTATTCCATCCTTCCTTCTTCTTATCTATTGTTTTTATTTTTTTATTTTCGTGACAAATCACTCTCTCCAGGTCTCTACACACTCTATTTCACTCTATTTTATTCACACACTTTTAGGACCATTTTTAGAATTTCTAAACACACACCTTACTTGTGGGTTCGACATCTTTTCTATACTATACTTGATAGTTATTCTCTTGAAAGTTTTGTGCATGTTTATTATGCCCATATCAAGTCTTGGCACCGTTATTGGGGAATGTGTGTGTAATTAGGATTTTTCTATTTTAGCGCTTTGATTTGTGTATTTAATTGTGAAGGAACAAATTTGAAGAAGTAGATTAAGGATTGAAGATTTACTCGCAAAGGTGAATCCTCTTTCTAGTAGTTTCAATTCCACCCTTTAGTTAATTTCTCTCAATTGGAGACAATAAGGAAATAATAATAATAAATTCTTTTGTCAATCCTAATAAAATCCACCATCCACTTAAATAACTACTAACAAGATAATATCCAAATAAAAACTCTCTCTCACACATTTATTTTTTTTGACCATAACTAAAAAAAGAAAGATATTTTCCTTTTTGCTTCATATTACAGTTGCTTTTAATTCTTAGGGTTGCATTGCATCTAGTTAGTAAGAATTCACCAAAATGATTTGAGTATTTTGATTTGAGCACTCACTTGAATATACTCTTAAGGATAAACACTCCCTAATTAAGACGAGATGAGGAATTTCATCATCTTTTCCTTAGCCCACAAATCACTAATTCCGCACTACACAAACACAAGCCTTCTAAAACTCATTAGATGTTGACCCCTAAAGACTCGAGCTCATTAAGGAATAAGAAATCCTTAAGTGAACGGGTTCAAATATACTTGAATCCGTTAGTGTATAAAGCATGGTTTAGGGATTGCGTAAAGCTCTCTGCAAGGAAATAGATACTTAATTGGTCATTAAACTTCCTCTAGTATCGTCCTTACCTGGCTAACTAGCTAAGTAAATTTTAACCTTTTCACTCAAAGAGTTTTTAGTTAGGAGCTGGCCTAGTTGAGTCTAGGCTTAACTCTAGAATTAAGGGTGATTGTTTCAAAGTGGTTACTCTTAATTTATTTAGTTAGGTTTTTTATCCTTCTCCTTTTTGTCACTAATCTTTTAGGTATTTTAGTTTTCCTTAATAAAAAAAGAAAAAGAAAAAGAAAAAATTTACTTAACTTTTGGTTTTCATAGATCTTTTTCCTTAATTTTATTTTTAGATATGAAAAAATAAAAAAATTTATTTTAGTGTATGTAAGTTTGAATTAAGGATATTACCAATCATTTAATCTATGTGGAACCAATTTTTGAGACTAAAGAAATAACAAATCCAAATGCACTAGTTATTCAAGACTTGTGTTATCTAACTAGAAATGCAGTCTCATCTTGTATTAGCCTTTCTAATGTTAATGGAGCTAATTTTGAGCTTAAACCTCGCTCATAAATATGTTTCTAAACTTCTTATGAAATGAATTCGAAGATGTGCACATTTTTATATTAAAATTTGAGAAGGTTTGTCTTATGATTAAGATTAGAGAATTATCTGAGGATGCGATTAAACTGAGATTTGTCCCATTTGCTCTTAAGAACGAAGCTAAGAAATGGTTGTATAGCTTACTCACAAATTCTATTTCAACTTAGGATGAATTTGTTACCTTTTTAAAAAAATTTCCCAATTCATAAAATAGTTAAGCTTAGAAGCAGCATTCATAATTTCAAGATAGTCTGAGGGGAGCCATTCTAGAAGTATTTTTATAGGTTTAAGGATCTTTTTATCTAATGTCCTCGCCATGGTCTAGAAAAGTGGTGATTATGCCAAATCATTTTTGAAGAATTGGATTATTCTTCAAAGACATCCTTAGAATCCATGTGTCAATGAGATTTTATGAAGAAAATATGATTGAAGCTTAGTAATTCTTAGGATGTTTGTTTAGAAAAATCATGCAGTGGGAACACTGTGATGAAAGAGTTTCATCAGTTCTCCTAACCAAATCCACTAGTCTTTTGCTATAGTCAAACATAACTTTTGAAGCAAAGATGGCAATACTCCCGCATCAATTAGAAGCCTTAAAAACAAAAAATGAGCACCCGCTCAAATCAACCAAGTTTCCTTCTCAGGATGTTATAACTGTCAATCTCCAACCCATGTTTTAGAGGAATATTATCTTTTAGAAAATAATCAATCACTAGGTCAAGTTAACGCTACAGTCCAGTGTACTGGGAATGATTCGTTTTCTCCAACCTACAATCCAGATTGAAAAAAGTATCCAAGTTTTGCACGAAATTGGGAAAACTTCTCAGAAAATTAAAATTTCACTCCTTCGTCAACTCCCCATTTCCTAGAGGAAACACAGTTCCATTTAACACACTAAATAATTTTTAACAATTCAATCCACCTTACCCAAACCAGCCTCCTCCTCATCAATCTGTAAATCTTGTTCCCCTGAATTCTAATCACGAGAGATGTTTGACTATTTTAAAAAAGGGTTTGGAGGCCATGATAAAGGCTTCTACACAGACCACGAACATCTTAACTTAGTCTTCTAATACTCTGAATTCCTTCATGCAGATAACCGGTCAATTACTCAATTCTAACACTCAAGCCATTAGCTAGGTTAGAAACCCAACTTGGTTAACTAGCAAGTGCCGTGAGTGAGAGAGAAGGAAAATTTTCTAGTTAACCTATTGTTAATCATAAGAACCCTAGATCAAGTTCAACCTACCGGGCTTAAGTGAATGTAATCCGTTCACTATGGTCAAGGTTATAGGTTGATAATCAAGTTACAATGCCTCCTAATCAAACTACTTTTTCCTCTTCTCCTATTCAAAATGCTAAACTTGAATAAACTCTCACCCCTTCTGATAACCAAGAACCTTAAACCGAACCTGAGCTAAATTTTTATAGGTTTAAACTTGTTGCTCCCTTCCTAAATAGACTTAGGCCTATGAAAAACTCTCCTCAAGTAGAGAAGAGCTTAGAAACCTTTAAGCAGGTCATAGTCAGCATCCCTCTTAGACGCCATCAACAAATCCTACCTTATACCAAATTTATAAAGGATCTATGCACTAAGAAGATAACAATAAATATTTTAAAGAAAGTCTTTCTTTCTACCAATATCAGTGACATGCTCTCAAAGCCTACACCTTTGAAACATAAGGATCCTGGTTGTCCTACTATCTCGTGTCTTATAGGAAATACCTTCATTGATAAGGCAGTTTTAGACTTAGAGATGAGTGTCAATTTACTTTCTTATTCGGTCTACTAGCGACTTGGTTTAGGAGAACTTAAACTAGCTAGATGCACCTTACAGTTAGCTAATAGATCTATCAAAATTCCTATAGGAGAGATAGAAGATGTTCTAGTTAAGATAGAGGAGTTCAATTTTATTGTTGACTTCATAGTCTTGAAAAACACAACCCATTTTCAACCCTAAGGGACATATTCTAGTCATTCCAGGAAAACTGTTCTTAGCCACTTTAAATGCTATGATTAACCATAGAACTAATCAAATAAAATTATTCTTTGAGAATATGACTGTAGATCTAAACATCTTCAAATTAGGGAATCGGCTGAGTGATCCATCAGATCAACTCCTAGAAATGAACTTCATTCAGGGAACATACAACAAAAAGTTAGAAGAAGAATGTGAGTCAGATCTGAGTATTGAGGAGATCTTTGTTGATGAACTCAAGATACTAGAGGAGTTAGTATCAGAACTAGTCTTTAAGAAGCAAATCATTGACTCAGACAAAAGTTTCACTGATCTCAACTTTGAAGAACTTTTCGCAGAGTAGCTTAGGTTCCCAAAAGATATAGAACACGTAGCCTATCACACCTTAATCATGAATCTTGAGTTTCACGAAATTTTTAAAGAAGAGCTGGTTGTGTTAAGAAAAATTTGCATTCATTTTGAACCTGTGTTTAAATCTGAGACTTGCTTTTTCATTTTATCGACACAGAAAATTCAAAATGCACTACTTGCCTTTAAATGCTGCAGAAATCATTGAAAATCTCAGAGTGTATAGAATTTAAGCACATCATTGAGTTTATCATTTTAGACTTCTTTAAATTTTGGAGTAGAATTTTTAGCAAAATCCTCTCACGCCGAAGTTAATTATATATTTTTATTATTTTATCATTGTTTTATGTTGACCGAACAAATGTAAGTACTTCATTTCCTATCTGCTTTATTTTGTGCATCATATAGTTTGTATTGAGAACAATGTAAAATTTAGGTGTGAGAATGAGGACTAGTGAGAATGAGGACTAGTTATCTTTTCTCGTTATTTTACCATTTCTTTATCTTTTTATTTCATATTTTCTTTTCTTTTCTTAACCCCAAAAAACAATTCACTTGCCAACTTGATAAAGTTAATTAATAATCAATTTACTTGATGAATGTTTAACTTTCTAATTTGTAGTTAGCTTTATGCTCAAGTTAGCCTTTTATAATAGCTCTAAATAAATTCTAAGAAATTAATTTTTAAAATAGTATACTCCACCCTAGTTCTAACATAAGATTTTATTAGAAATAATGAAAATTTTTACATGCTTCGCTTATACTAGAAAATAAGAATTTTAAGTTCTCTTAATCTAAATATTTTTCTTTATATA
>JBAKGM010019374.1:0-10682 GCA_037177215.1 Asparagus racemosus | reverse complement strand
TCATGCTTCAGCCTCAAGGATAAAATCCAGGCCTTAATTGACGTAGGAGTCATCACAATGAAGCCGTCCAAGAAAAAGAAGGTCAGAGCAAATGTGGTGCCCATCATCTTCGGATCGGTACCTTTGACTTGGTTTGAACCCGAGCCTGTGGTAAACGTGGCAATGAAGACGGTGAATGATGACACGCTCAAACAATGCCAAAAAGGGCTCGTGCCACATACGGCCCCAAATGGCGAAGTTTTGTGGGTCCACCCGGACCTACTTGAAGATGATCAATGGGCAACCTCCTCTTCATCCAAGAAAAAGTCGAGGGGAAGGGAAAATTGTGCCGTGCTACTTTTGCAACCTTGGAGGGAGATGATGAACAAAGGGTGACACTCTAGCAATCCGAGGAGGAACCTAAAGCCCACACCACCAGAAGCGGGCATGAGTACAAGTACGAGTATCCAGAAGTTCCTGATCCAAATGCTAAGACGCTATCAGAGCTGGGGGTACCAACAACTCCCCTCACTCACGTTGAAAAGGCACAACACTAGGCAGCTGCCAAAGAAGCTACAGCTAAGTCGAAAGAGAAGGAACCACAGGAAGTTCAGCTCCCGAAGCAGTCTCGGTTCAATCGCCCAATTGGAAGAGACAAACCGGGAAGCTCTAACTCCCCATATCAGTTCAATGTAATGGCCCAATTGGCCAACATCCCTGTGAGGATCACTCTCTACGAGCTCCAGCGACTATCAAAAGAAACCTGGGAAGCCTACAAGAGGCCCTTGCTGACTCTGAAGTATTCCGTACTCAGATCAAGCCAGCTCCTAAAGAGCCAGAATCTTTTGCACAACACTGCAACCTTGCTGCCAAGGACCTCTCCTGCGTCACATTTACCAAGGAAGACATGCAGACGAGGAATTCCAAGCATGATAGGTCGTTGTACTTCACCGGGTACATTGCTCCAGTGAAGTTAACCGGATCCAAGTTGATCCGGGTTCCACTATGAGCATCATGCCCCTGCGCCTCATGTACAGCCTCAGAATTCCTACTAGTAGGCTGGTATCAAATGGGCACAGTGATCTACGGATTTAACACCAGCGGGTCTCGGCCACTTAGTAAAATCCGAGTGAAGTGCCAAGTGGAAGATTTGAAGTCCGAAGTCACATGTTATGTGATCGATGTTGAGACTTCTTATAACTTATTGTTGGGCCGACCTTGGATCCACAATAACGTTATACTTCCCTCTACTCTTCATCTGTGTCTAAAATATGTGGGCACGAATAATGAAGTCAAGATAGTCGTCGTGGACAAACAGCCATTTAAGAGGATGGAGAATTATTTCACTGATTCTCTCCTCTACGGTAATGAGTTCGACACTGAATCATTGGCCTAAGGCACGGACAGCGGTGGAGAAGCTGATACCGAAGCCGGGCTTGATTATGATGGTGATTTTGTTTTGAATGACATTGTACCCCTTGTAATCAATCTTGACGATGAAGAATTGTCGGATGAAGGCTGTAATTGGCAACTTGCTGACGAATTAATAAAAGATGATTTAGAGTACCCGTTGTCTTTGATTGATGTAATGACAGGATTATACGACGATCCTGATTTGCGCCTACCAACACGGTCATTGTGCATAACGCAGAAGCTGTTCTAAGACTCTTTTGGGACAACACTCATCATCCTAATTCGTTGTCCTGGGACTCTGTATGAGAGGCCCAACGGATTCTCCTTGCAGCGGAGATCTTCTTCAAGCGGATCTGGAGGAGGAGGAGAAGGAGATACACTCCTCAAACTTCTGTTGGTCGAATTTGAACTCGACCTCTTCCTCCACCGGAATCGGGATCCGCGGCTTTGACACTATGACCTCGGATCTGAGGCCGGTGGCTCCCACTGTGGTCGCCAGCTTGTTCGCGGGGAAAGTTATTTTGATTGTCATTGATTTGAATTCGTTACAAGCTTCAGTCGCCTACAACAAAAATTTAAAATAAAAAAAGATCGCCTTTTTATAAGGCTTACAATGAAAAATCAAAAAGATTACAACTTTTGACCCTTAATGAACAAACACGGTATCCGTTTATCAGATCTTCACTTGCGTGGGTGTCTTTGCCAGTGCCGGGGACTCTATTCTATCCGTGGACCACCGCGTGATCTGATCTAGATGCTTGATCTACGCATCTGAGATATTTATTTCACGAAGGAAATAAAATACCGACGGGGATCAACTCACGAAGGAGATGATCGCCGGAGTGGGTTAAAGCGACCAAGCGAAGTCACGCACTAGACCCTGAGATTAAGACGAAGCTTAATCTAGAGGGTAGAACCCTAAATCTGACCTGGATCGACGTGGATCTGGTCTTGATTCTCTTCCTCGCCATGTAGATCTGACTTGGAAGGAGTTCTTCACTTGCACAGGATTTGGATCTGGACTTCTGATCTTGCAGACACTTGGATCTGTGCAAAAAGCTCTCGTAGATCTCGCCTAGAATTCCGAAAAAATCCAACCTCAGAGCAAAAAATCCAACCCGAACCCACCTTTTCCTAACCTTTAAGAATGAGACCCCCCCTCTCTATTTATAGGAGAGGGGGTTTTCTTGGCCAGACACCTTGGTGTCTCGGCCTTAGCCGAGGCACTGTTTTGGTGTTTTCGACGTTCGCCCGGTTCTTTTCTAGCGTTGTTTTCTTCCGATCGTGTCGCTGTTGTATTGGGTCTGTGTCTGATTGATTTTCTCGCTGACTCGAAACTCGATTGGTTCAATACCGTCGACGAGTGAGTCCGGTTGATTCTGTCTCGTCGACGTTCGAGGCCGGTCGACTCACTTTGTCAAATCTCGCTGATCTGAAGCTTCGTCATTGAATTTATTCCATGATATGTCGCTTAGTTGACTCGTACGCCTTGCCGACTCACTTCATGTGTTCGTCGACTCGCTTTATGCGTTTTGTGGCGCAGTTACGTCGTCAGCGGTTCTTGGTCGCATTGTTAGATGGGTCGTCGGGTTTCAATCCACCATCAGGAGTCTCGTTTGGGTACTGATAAGCAATTTTCAACGCCTACATATGTATGAATGGATGGATGTATAGTCAATGGTGAGGTTATAAAAAAGTGAGTATTTGTGTGTTTCATGTATATATGGATGGATGTGTTGGAGGGCATTTTGGGAATAAATGTTTTAACATAGCAACCCACTTTTATAATAGTATTAGATTAGGGCTCAAAAGTTAGGGTTCAAATTGGGATTTTTTGTTTTTCTTTTTCCTAGCATTATTGACTAGAGCAACTGAAATTGGAGATTGATTCTTGTTCACAAGCTCTTGCTCAAGTCAGGCTGAAGTATGCGCATGAGAAGAAGCAAACTAAGGGCTCAAGGGATGAAAAACCTAATTTACACAAATCAATTACATTATAGTCAAATCAAAATTTTAAACCCATTAAGTAACATTAATCATTCTTATTAGGCATCTAATTCATCATATTAATTTTTAAAATTTTGAAATTTTGAACTCACTTTTTTGTGCATCATTGTAGCCGACGAAATAACCCTAATTCTTTCTTACGCCTCGGTGTAGATGGAATAAACCAGGCCTCAGAGGTCCCTAACTCTATGCACAAGAGGAATTTTTGTAATTTTTTGAAGATTCGCACTCTCCCTCACATGAACAGAGAAAAAGAGGGAAAATAGAGAATTTGGGGTTTTTCTTTTGGGGGGAGGTGGGCAGATTAGGGTTTTTTTCCCTTTCACAACCATAACTTGCCCCATAACCCCACTTAATCCACATCGGCCACATGTGAGGAGTCATGTAACTCAATTTGACCGGAAATTTTGGCTCCAACTAAAATGTAGGCCAATTTACCCCTAGCCCACATAATATATTAAATTATCACTGGAGTAAGAAAATATATCAATCTATGACATAGGGTTAACAAAATGTACCAGCATGGTAATTTTTGCCCATAAGTAAGTAACAAAACGAGTCCATCTAGGTTTAAATTTGGGTAAATATCAGAAAACTCCCCTTAACTTTGGACAATTATTGAAAACCCCACTTAACTTTCAAAATATCATAAAAGCCCCCTAAAGTATAGGAATTATCACAAAACTATCCCTTTAACTTTCAAATTTTATTAGAAAATCCCCTTTAACTTTACGATTTTATCATAAAAACCTCCTAATTTTAGGAGGGTTTTATGATAAAATCTCAAAGTTAAAGGGAGTTTTCTGATAACCCGTAAAGTTAGGGGTGGAGGTTCTGATATTTTGAAAGTGGAGGGGTTTTGTATAGTTGTCTAAAGTTAGGGGGGTTTATGATATTTTGCCTCTAAATTTTAGAGGCCAGTTATATATAGAGATGGCAGCTTTAATCATTTAATCAACTGGCATATGTTTTGAAAGGACATATTGTAGTTACTACCTAATATTAGATTTTTTTTTTTCCCCTTAAAAGCATCTCACCAAAAGAAACTACAAAATCCAATTGAAGATAGATTTCTCCCTTGATCTTTGTTTTGGAATTTAGACGCTAGTTTCAAATTTCTAAGATTCCTTATGTTAAAGCTTCCTACCTTCGGACAGAAGTAGTAGGAAGTCAACTGAAATTGTCAAAATTTTCATTCCACAGATTTTCCACATCATTGCACCTCTCGCTTCCAAAACCAATTTCCAACTCATCGCTCATCAGCTTTAAAGCAGTCTTCATAAAGAAGTAAGGTAATTAAGTCAATTTCTTAAAAGAAAATTTTTCGTGTTATTGATTTCCAGTGCAGTGCTTCTTCCCCTATTCTGCCTATGGTACTAGTGGAGTAGAATTGAGCTGCGGCACTCATAGGTGTAACCTTTCATTCAATACTAAAATCGACAAGTAAAGTATCTGAGACCGAATCAATCAAGGATACAAGACAGAAGGAATTGTTCTATCTCCAAACTTTACATTCATTCACTAAGCGTAGCTTTATTTTAATAACGTCTTTTCTCGTAAGATAGTAATGAGAGCTATATAAGAAAAGACTCAAATCACACCATGTAATAGGTAAATGCTTTTTTTTTTCTGTCGACGTTTTCTGAATTAGTCTATAGTAAAATATTGGTCATCATTGAAGAGGTCTTATTGATAAAACTTCCATTTGCGTGAGATCTAGGTTGCAAAAGTTACAAAGACAAATAAATTAATATAATTTCTATCCTCTGTCGTAGCACATATAGATATTTTTCAAACTTGTGACTTTTCTCGTCACAATACAAAACTATGGACTACACGTCTCTAGATTCATCATGATAATAACATCAGTCGAAGATAATATCCTAATTAATGATCTAATTAGTCCTTAATCGGTCTAGCCTCAGGTCCTCCCTCCTTCCTCTTCTCCAAAGCTTTACGGCATGTAGGTTCCAAAAACTCGGTCCCACATAACAAAGAACGGCTGCGAGAAATTGTACTTGTTGCCATACAGCTGATGATACACATCATGATACGCTATTATTATCAAACAGCGTGTTAAGGGGATTTCCTGGGAGCCAAAGCCCACTGGTCATTAGTGCTCTTAATCATCGCAAATCAAGAAGAAGAAGATTGATGTTCGAGGAGTCATGGCAGAGATCAGAAAGGAGAGCACAACGCTGATTTTAACTGGTGGGCCTTTGAGAAGGTGAATGTACAGAGCATAGAGCACAGAGAACCATAGGCGTAAGGGACGATGAAAAGGTGGTGATTGGAGTGGATGTGCTTGTACAAGAACTTGTTCATGTGCACGTATCGGTGTATAAAGTACTGCCATGTGTCCACCACAAACATCGCAACCATAAATTGCATGATGATCACGTGCAGTGGTGGTTGAGGATGCATCTCAGCCTTTCCTCCCTCGATCACCTGCTAAAAGTTTAGAAGAGTCCATAAGATGTGTGATTTACGGTAAGAAGGTCGAAAATTACTGAGAGTTAAAAATTTTTAAACAGTGAAGAGGATGAGGGAGATGGACACTGTTCTTCTTGTCTTCATCTCCCTTGTGGTGTAGGCAATAGTCTTCGAGCGAGCTGAATAAAACATAGACACACGAGTCGACCCGGTTCGGAATGAAAATACTAAGCAACTCATCCGACATGTTAAAACCCATTGTGCAGTGTTTTTCAAATTCCTTGAAATTGAGACAAAGAAGAAGAAATAATCTCTGTTTGATCATCTGACTGTGTATCGACACCGGAATTTATAGGGCAGCTAATAACCTTAAACGGGTGCAGTGAAGTCCAGCCCCAGCCGGTAGGAACTTGGGATGTTGCCCATGTTTGATTTTCATAAGATTTATCGGACCAGATGTCTGTTATAAAAATTCACTGCAAATAATCAAAAATGAATTCCAAATCAAGTTAGAAACGTAGGCCTGAGAGAGGGTTAATCATGTGAATGCTGCCCTAGGACAATAGTCGCCGCCTTCGCAGAGACGATTCGATACGACTACGCCTAGCAGTAAGAATCCCCCTAGAAGACCGGCACCAAAGTTTACTGCGAACTTTGGTCTCTTGCTCAATGGATTGTCCGCGGAGAAGTCGGTTTGATTTTCATTGACTTCGAATCCATTACAACTCGTTGCGAATATAATGAATTCAAAATAAAAAGGGACGTCTTTTATTTAAGACTTACAACGAAAATCAAGAAAGATTACAACTTTCTCCTGAACAAACGCAGGATCCCGTTTTTTGGAAGCCTACTTGCGTGGGATCTTTACCGGTGTCAGAGATACATTGTCCGTGAACCACCACGTGATCAGATCCGAGTCAGATCTACGGGGTTGAGGGGACTATTTCACGAAGGAAATAGATCGCCTTAAGTGAGATCGACCAAGCGAAATTGTTACTCTTCTCGGGATCAAAAACCAAGTTTTGATCCGGAGGGAAACACTACAGATCAGATCTAGATCTCCTCAGACTCCTTCCCTCGATGCGTCGAATCTGCTAAGTCTTCAGATATGCATCGGGAAGAGCTCTGAAATCCGTGCGCAAGAAGTCCGGCTGTGCAAATGAACCTGCAGAAATTTTCCAGCCCCCTCCAAATGAGGCCCCCTCTCTATTTATAGGCAAAAAGAGAGAGGGGTTTGTGGCTCGGCCTTGGCCAAGCCAAGGCCGAGTTGTCTCGGCCTTGGCTGAGTCATCTTGGCCAAGGCTAAGCCACCTCGGCCAGGCTGAGTTGCCTTGGCTTTTGGCGGAGCCGCCTCGCCCGCTAAGTCACCTCGCTCGCCTAATCGCCCAAGTAGCTTAGTTTCGGCGTCTTTTTCAAGCCCGATTCATTAGGTTGCATCGATTCCCGAGTCTGGCTATTTGTTTCATCGATTTTGGAGTCCGATCGGTTCAACCCCAACAACGTTCAAGTCTAGTTGGTGCCATCTCGTTTGTTCGGCGCTGTAGCCTTGATTTTCGAGGCGCTTAGGCTTTGATTCTCGCGGCGCCATGGCTTTGATTTTCCCAGCGCCATGGCTTCGCCGTTGAATTTGCTCCATGCGTTTCATCGCTTCGCTGACTTGCACGCCTCGTCGATACGTTCGTCGACTCGCTTTATGCGTTTGTGATGTGGTTACGTCATCAACGGTTCGTCATCGTATCATCAGATGGGTCGTCAATCGTTAACTCCCCATCACGTGTCTAGTTCGGGGTCCTATAGGCAATTTTTAACGCCTACGGATACCCCCTCCAAAGTGTTTCAGTCTCGTTCTTTCATAGAAGAGCCTGAAATACTTTGGATATAATAGGCCCCAACCTTCGGTAGGTATAATGGGACCTGAAAATAGCTTCAAGTCTCAATTTCTTCAATTCCTTCAGATCATCCAGTGCTTTGTAGGACGTCTAATAGTATCACGGTGCTGCATTTATTATTTAACCGCTTGTCAAAATCTTGAACCGAAGCTGGTAACTGAGTTTGCTTTGACTCGTGTTGGCAAGTTGTTGTATAATTGACCATCAGACTTTCCGAGACTCCTCCGTTAATTGGCGAATCCTCCGTTGGTGACGCGTTGACCGGCGTCAATATAGTGTTTTAAGCTTCATTAGCTTCTGAGGTTGGGAGAGTCAATTCGTGCTTGCACACACCCGGTGATCCATTGGGGGTTATCGAGTTATCCTTAAGAATATTTTATGAAAATATTCTCTAGGAACTTCTTGATAAAATAGAAAATAGTTTAGACTCGTATACCTTGTCGGAGTATCCATGAGGCTTGAATAAATTGGGCAGGACGTAAAGCGACCCTCAATCGACAATAATAATGCTGAATAAATCTTCGGGGTTCCACCAGGTGGATGGGAGAGAGAAGAAGTCAATTAACGGGCTAATTTGGCGCTGTTTTGATACCCAGTTTGGTCCTGGTTAGGATCCCTACTCAGGATCTAATAGGAATCCTATTTAGAACTGGATTGGGTCCATCTGGGGCTGATATAAAAGGCTCCAACCCTCCCCTTTTTTCTCCATCTCTTGGCTGACCCCCTCTCCTTCTCTTTTTTGTGTTTTCTTTTTTCTTCATCGTCTCGTCTCTTTCAAACCCCGATAATTATCAGAGACCTGTGTTTTCTCCGCATCCAGGACTCGAATAACCCTTCAAGATCTGAATTTTCTTTAGATTTCTCAGGCTTTTCTTCAAGTAAATCCCTCACAAATCTAGGGTTTCGATTCAAAACTAGAGTTTGATAAAGAGAAATTAGGGTTTTTATTCTTCTCTTCTTTCTTTTTTTCCTTCTTTTTTTTCTTTTCTTCTTTTTTTTGCGTGCGCGGCCTTTCTCGACCTCAGCCAAGACACTGTGTCAACCTTGGCCAAGAGCCTGTCTCAGCCTTGGCTGAGACACTGTCTCAGCCTTGGCCGAGACAGCTTTTCTCAGATTTTTTAATACCCATGGGGTCCATTTTTGACATTCATGACTTTTCAGCTCCTCTGATCATGTTTATATCTGACCAGTTCAATTTTTGTGCAGATCGCCATGTCGTCAACGAGATTGCATGCTTCGAGAAGTCAGTCGGCCACTTTACCATGCAAGAGTGTGCCTCCCTCATTTGCTAGTGAGCTACTTTTTTCATCATTTCCCCATGCATACGTATACTGCATCCCTACTTCGTTCTCCTTTGTGAGGCAATTGGGAAGAGCCAAGATCCTCCTTTGTGAGGGTTGACGCTTAAACGATAGGTTTTGCTAGGTCATCGCCTATCTTAAGGTCATTAATGGGGGCAATTTCATGCTGCGTCGTGCTCCGTAGGATGAAGTATACTATCGCTTTATTTGTGCAATAATATACATCGCCCTATGAGTGCCTAATGCGGACGAAATCGTCTCACCCATTATAAGGCCGTGACTCTTTCTCATAAGTCTGTGAGATGAGTTCGACGCCTTATATCATCTTTATGACTGAATTTAATGAATATTAACTACTCGTTTCCAGTTGATTACCCCTAGGGAGCATTTCCGTCTCATGCGGTTGATGGGCGCCGTGGCGAGCATTATTCTACATGTCCCTTTTTACTTCACCTCAGTTCGCACCGGATACGTCAGCAGAGACTACTCAAGTGGTGCTTGATGGGAGCCCTCGCGCGCTTAGATTATTGATCACAGATGCACCGCTAGTGAGGGACACGAGCTCCACTCAGCCTCTGAGGAAAACGGACTACTTATTTGGTGATTCCATCGAAGATCTGGCTGCAGTCTTTATTGAGAGTGAGCAGTGGCTGCACAAAGATGACGGAGGGCCCTTATATCTCCCTTGGATACCTCGCCATCTCTCGCTGACCGAGTTGAGACACCAGGCCGTGACACAGGAGATGTCATGGTGCTTGATGGAAGAGCGCGACAACATTCATTGCGGGTACATTACCCACCAGGCGATCCCTGGTTCGAGTAGGAGCCATGTCGTTAGATTATGTCCCGGCGTGTTGGGATTATATACACTGCCCTGTGATGAGCTATTCATTGCTGCCTAGACTTTGAAGAATTGTCTTGCGAAGCTGGGGCAAGAGATGTCGGCG
This sequence comes from Asparagus racemosus, assembly GCA_037177215.1. Classification (NCBI taxonomy): domain Eukaryota; kingdom Viridiplantae; phylum Streptophyta; class Magnoliopsida; order Asparagales; family Asparagaceae; genus Asparagus; species Asparagus racemosus. The sequence continues at coordinate 713 of JBAKGM010019374.1, read as the reverse complement.
CCCCACCATAGATTTTACGGCTGGGTTCATTCTTCCGGCAGGCATTGGTGGGCTCGTCTGATGAGCTATGTCCTCAGTCGATGGAATGAGAAGCTTCGTGCTTGTGACTTATAGGTAGTGATCCGTGCCACCATGTACGGGCTCCCGATCAGCGCCAACCACTTCTTTACCTTATCGGAGCTCTATGATTCGGACTCGAACACATTTCTGACCAGGCATAGTGAACTAGGGCTAGCTGTCCATGAGATGCATCGGATCTCTGGCTTACCCATGGGGAAGATGATATATCAAGAGTACTTCCCTTCAAACTGGGAATTAGGCCAGCTGAAGGCTCGCATTCCTGGCCGCTATGACACTTTATGGGACCTCACCTGTCACTATCACATCGCCTTGGAACAGGCTGAGCCTCTAGTGAAGAGAAAATCACAGGCGAGCTTGAAGTAATTTGTAAGTTATTCGTTTAGGCACCTGGAAGGCAACTTTGGTGAGGCGATCTGCGAGTTGGCATCGCTCACTCCTTCGGAGATTAACGAGCTGATCAGGAAGACCGATGCTAGCTCCTATACCCTTGGCAGTACTAAGGATGGCTTTCCTGCGGGGGCCAAGTTTGCGACTTTCTTGTGACTGTAGGCATCAAAAATTGCTTATACAGTCCTGAATAGAGCTTACGATGATGAGTTGATGATTAGCAAGCTATCCAACGACACATCGGC
>JBAKGM010019373.1:0-10682 GCA_037177215.1 Asparagus racemosus | reverse complement strand
GAGAAGGGAAGTATGGCTCGATGTAGCACTCGTCTTTCACTCGGAAAGTGAGATATCCCGGCCTGATGTTTGTCAGCCAGTTAAAGTAGCTAACATCTTATAAAGTCTGATGAGCTCTTGGTCTTTCTTCATTGATCAGAGACTCCCCATACTAGCCGGAGAATCGGTGAAAGCACCTGGAGAAAACCCAACCTTTGTGAATCTGTAGCAGCCTCTGCACCTCTGAGAATACGCGTCCCTGCCACTTGCATTCCTCTAGGGATTAAAGAAATGGGATCGATGGATCCGCGAGCCTCAGTGCTGACATCATGTCAGAGCGGTGAAGAACAAACTAGGCCATCAGATAAGTATACGGGAGTTCCACCTTAACGTGAGGAATTTCATCCGATGGTTTGTCCTTCTTCTGAGCAAAAGTACGAGTAATATGGCGAAGTCCCCGGTAAATATTGGCCACCATCACTAGAAGAAGAGATAACTCCTTCTTGTAGGCAAGCTGGACCGCAGGATAAAGGACCTCCAAGGCTAAAGCATCACTGGACTGGTATGGCACTACACATTTCTTCAGCCAAATGGCGAGAAAACCAGCCAAAAGAGTCATCCGCCGGACCGACTTCACTGCATGCCATAAGTACGTCAAGAACTTGGTCCCTGCAGGGAAACCGCTCTCGGCACTGCCTAGAGTATAAGACCTGGTGCCCAATTTGTTAATCAACTCATTGACTTCTGAAGGAGTAAGAGGGGATAACTCGCAGATCTCTTCATCAGGAGGGCCATCTAAGTTGTTGAACAGATAGCCCGCAAACCGCTTTAGGCCTATTTGCGACTTCTTCCTTGATATCGGTCCAATCTGAGCTAAGGCGATATGATAATGACAAGTGATCTCCCACAAAGTGTCGTAACGGTCGGGTATGCGGTCCTTCAAACGGCTCAATTCTCGATTCGAGGGAAAGTATTCCGGATAAAGAGTCTTCCCCATGGGTAAACCTGAAACCCGATGCATCTCATGGAGAGCTAATCCCAACTCGCCATGGCCAGTCAAAAAGGTGTTCGAATCAGGATTATAAAGCTCGGCAAGAGCAAAAAAGTGGTTGGCGCTGATCGGAAGCCCATACATAGTGGCACGGACAGCAGTGTATAAACCACAGGCGCGAAGCTCCTCGCCCCATCGGCCAATAATGTAACTAGTCAGGCGAGTCCACCAAAGCTGTCTCCAAATGAACCTAACCGTAGAACCTGTGGCGGGATACTGGCATCTCCCGTCCTAGCTGTGCAAGATGGTTCTTCAAAGTCTGGGCGATGGTAAAATACTCGTCACGGGGTGGCGTGTCCATTCCCAAAACGCCAGGGCGTAATCTGACAACACGACTCTTGAGAGAGCCTGGAACTGACTGATGAGTAATAAAACCGCAGTGAATACTATCATGTTCCTCTGTCAGGCGCCATGACATCTTTCGCGTCACCGCCTGGTGTCTCAGCTCGGCCATGCAACGGTGGCGAGGTATCCTCGGAAGGTATAAGAATCCTCCATCATCCTTATGCAGCCACTGCTCACTCTCGATGAAGGTTGCGTCTGGGTCTTTGACGGAATCGCCAAATAGATAGTCTGTCTTCCTCAGAGACTGATTTGAACTGGTATCCCTCACGAGTGGCGCATCAGTCATCAATAATCTCAGTACATGAGGGCTCACCTCAACGACCTGCTGGGTCACCTCCACAGATGTATCCAGTGCGAACTGAGATGAAATAAAGATGGCGGGGTCATCACATGTAGAATAATCCTCGCCACGGCACCCATCAACCGCGTGGGAAGGAAACGCTCCAGAGGGGTACTCTACTGAAATGAAAATCAGGACGAGTCAAGATCAGATAATAATAAAAACATATATATATGAAGACGTTGAACTCATCTCATGAACTCGTAGGACAGAGTCACGACTTCATAGCATGCGAACAGATTCTGAATACTTACGGACAATATACCCCGTCACGTATATGTGACAAGGTATCCTGCCGGCTATAGTGTATTTCAGAACTGCCCCCCTATTATCAGCCGAGACGTGGGTGTCGATCCTCACCAAGGAGGAATCAGGGCCATATGAGCGTCGAACCCCACCAAGGAGGAATGAAGGCTATGCGGGCGTCGATCCTCATCAAGGAGAAATCAAGGCCATGTGATATGCAAACGTAAGCCGTGAGTATGCAAAAAAGATATGAAAAGCTCACCGGCGAATGACGTGGGTACACCCTCACATGAAGGGGTAGACGGCTGGCTCCTCGGAGCGCGTGATCTTCCCGACAACATTGCAAGCTGCGAAAAGACGGAGTAGAGTCAGATATGCAGTCAAAAAGATGTAAAAAAATCAATAAGAAATATCAGAGAATGTCAAAAAGACTCGTTTTGGTCAGATCGTGGCTCGTCAGCCACGATCGGTGCACCAGCGGTCGGGCCAGGGCACCGTGACCGGGCGCCCAGGCGCCAGACCCAGCTCCCAGGCGCGGGGCATCCGCACCCAGCACCCAGGCACTCAGCCTTGGCTGAACCGCCGGGCCGTGGCTCGGCCAAGGCCAAGTTCCTCCTCCTTTCGCTTGCAAAACAAAAAAAAAGAAAGAAAGAAAAAAAAGAAGAAAAAAAAGAGAGAGAAAACTCTCTAAAACCCTAGTTCTCTCTTTCATGAAAAACCCTAATTGTGTAATTTGGTACACTTACCTCGAGTTGAAAGAGAGACGAGACGACGCGAGGCGAGATGAAAACAAGAGAGAAAAACACCAGGGGGGCTAAGGAGAGAGAAAAAAGGAGTAGAGGGTTTTTATAATAACCCCTTGTGGACCTAATCCTCTTTAAATAAGGACTCTTATTTGACCATGAGTAGGAGTTCTAATTGGAGGCCAATTGGATATCCATATGACATCAAATCAGCCTAATAATTAGTCCATTCTTTCTCCCACATATTTTAAAGGGTTCTGAGGATTTATGAAGGCCACTATATCTCCGGCTTAATTTATTCAAGTCTGAGAAACTCTAAAAGAGGTATATGAGTCTAAACTATTTCCTATTTCATCGAGAAGTTTCTAGAGAATATTTCCATAAAAGGAATATTTTTAGGGATAACTCGATAAATGCAACGAAGTGCAGAAATTATATCGACGCCGGTCAACGCGTCGCCAACAAGATTTTGCCAAAACTCTAAAAAAGGTATATGAGTCTAAAGTATTTCCTATTTTGTCAAGATGTTCCCGGAGAATATTTCCATAAAAGGAATATTTTTAGGAATAACTCAATGAGCGCCAATGAAGCGTGAAAAATTATATCAACGCCAAACAATGCGTCTCGATGGAATTCATCCCACTGTGATACTCCAAAAAGGTACAGAAGTATAAACTATTTCCTATGTTGTCAAGAAGTTCCTAGAGAATATTTCCATAAAAGAAATATTTTTAGGGATAACTCGATAATCACCAATAAAGCGTGAGAATAATATCGACGCCGGTCAAAGCGTCGCCGATGAGGAATTCAGCAAGGAATATGGGTCCCTATTTCCTCCCGCGATGGCCAAGATGGCGATAAAATACGTCACAATAAAGGAATTCATTGATCAAAGGACGAACCCCAATCTCCTCCCACTGGGATGTTACGACAAACGTCGTCACGGGAAATTCGCCGACCGGAGGTTAAAAATTCACGACGCCGAACAACGCGTTTCGTGTCAAGGAAAATCCTCCCGTTGTGGGAATTACTTCTTATTTCATCGAGGAATTCCCTGAGGATATTTCCAAATATTCCTGGGGATGACCCGAGGGACGCCAATGAAGCGTATCGACGCCAATCAACATGTCACCGCCGTAGGATTCGCCAATCAACGGTTCGAATCCGGGTAAAATTAGATGCTGGTCGATGCGTCACACTCGCCGACTGAAGGCTAAAATTCTATATGTTTTGAATGCCAGTCAACGCGTCGCAATGGAGAATTTCCCGATCGGTTGAGGAGTCCCGTAGAAAGTTTGATGGTCAGTTGAACGACAACTCACCAACACGAGTCAACAGCAAGTAAGCCCAATCAGCTACAATTCAAGATTCTAACAATGGTCAAACAATAAATGTAGCACCGTCACTCCCTCAGTTATCCTACAAAGAACTGGAGAACCTGAAAGGATGGGAGGAATCGAGTATTGAGGCTAATCTCAAGAGAAATTCAGTTATTGACTTCAGGTCAAGATCTCAACAACGGTCAGTCAAAAAGTGCAGTACCGTAATGCCTTCAGGAATCCTACAAAGAACTAGAGAGTCTGAAAGGATAGGAGAGGTTGGACACCGAAGTTATTCATAGGTCCCGTCACACCGACTGAAGGTTAGGGCCTATCATATCTAAAGTATCCCAGGCTTGTCCGAAAATCGAGACTGCGACACTTTGAAGGGGGTATCTGTAGGCGTTAAAAATTGCTTATCAGTGCCCGAACGAGACTCGTTAAGGTGGGTTCACAATCGACGACCCATCAAGCGAAGCGATCAAGAACCGCTGACGTCATAACTGTTCCACAGAATGCATAAAGCGAGCTGACAAACGCATGAAGTGAGTCGGCAAGGTGTACAAATCAACGAAGAGACGTATCGCGGAATAAATCCAATGACAAAACTTCAAGTCAGTGAGATTCGATAAGGCGAGACGATCGGACTCGAATCGACGGGATCAGTCGCATTCAAGTGTCGACAAAATCACGCTGGCCAAGTCCAGAAATCAACGGGGCAATCAAAACAAGTCCACAATCGCAACTGAGGTCAGATCCTACACAAGACCAGGTGAAATTTCGGATGAACGAAGCCAAATGGACGCCTCGGCTCAGGCCGAGGCACCGTTTGGTGGCTCTACCACGGACGAGGGAACAGGACCCCCCAAAGCATGATCCACCAGGCTCCCTCGGCACTCCCCCCTGTTTCTCTATAAATAGAACAGGGGGTTCAGTTCAAAGGGTTGGAAAAATTCTAGAGAGTCCCACGTGAGATCTATGAGTCCCTGTTGCACAGATCCGAGCACCGACGAGAAAGAAGGCCAGATCTGTAGCTCGCGCAAGTGACGAACTCGTCTACACTAGATCTACATCGTGAGGTATGGAGTTAAGATCAGATCTAGGGTCGGATCTGCAGATATGCCCTCTAGTCTAAGTTGCGTCTTAGTCCAGGGTCCAGCACGTGATTTCTCCTGGTAGATCTCACCCGCTCCGGCGATCACCTCCTTCATGAGTTGATCCCTGTTAGGCGTTTATTTCCTTCATGAAATAAACCCCTCAAATCTGCAGATCCAGAATCTAGATCTCTATTTGGATCAGAATTGCGCAGTGGTCTACAGATGAAACAAGTCCCCGTCACAGGCCAAGATACCCACGTAAGTGAGGATCCGATAAACGGATCCCGCGTTTGTTCAATTGGATTAAAGTTGTAATTTCAATTTGATTTTTTTCGTTGTAAGCCTTATAAAAAGGTGAACTTTTATTTGAATTTGTTTGTAATTCCATAAAGGTGTAATAGATTCATAGCAATGGAAAAATCAGCAACTTTTCCCACGAACAGTTACTTCACTCATTGATTCAGAGGGAGAGAAAGTGACCATGGTAGGATCGAGGTCCGATAAAGACTACCTAAGGGACTATGACCCGAACCGGCCAAATAAAAAGAGATTCGGTTTGACAAGGCTTTGCAACGTCCCCCCAGTGATCCTAAGGCCCCATTTTGATATGATATTTTAGCTCAATTGGCTAACATTCCAGCCCATATAACCTTCTTCGAACTCTTATATTTGTCTAAGGAAATGAGAGAAGCTTTAAAAGAAGCTCTGCATGACAGTGAGGCATTTCTCGCCCACTTGCCTGAGCCTCCTCAGGACGATAAACATTAGCAATGCTACTAGTGCCAACGGCGGACGCCTTGTATCCCCTTCACTCTGGAGGATATGCTCATCAAAGACCACCATCACAATTGATCCCTTTACTATAAGGGGTATAAAAGGTAGGCAAAGGTTGAAAAGATTCACATTGATCCATGCTCCATGTTGAGAATAATTTCGCGGAGACTCTTGAGCTTTTTAGGCATTCCCCTTCATAGCTTCACAAAGACTTCTGCAACCATACTCAGCTTCAACTTCAGCAGTAGCTGATCTCTTGGAAAGATCTGACTTAAATGTCAGATCACAAATTTGAAGATGAAAGTGACTTGCTACGTCATTGACGTCGAAACACATTACAACCTTCTTCTTGGACAACCATGGATTCATTCCAACATGCTCGTCCCCTCAACACTTCATCAGTGTTTCAAATACATTGATGAACAGGGGGTCCAAAGATCCTTTCAAGGGGGTGGAGAATTACTTCACCAATTCTCTCTTGTACGATGAAAATCATAGAATCGATATTGTCCTTCCCAAAGATGAGGATAGAGGTAATGAAGCAGATATTAAACTAGATCCCAACGATGATTTAATCTGGGAGATAGATCCACTTGTCATTACCCTAGAGGACGTCTGTATCGACTAGTCCATCGAAGATCAGGGCGACTAGATCTTTAATCAAAAAGAGTTTGCTTATGACTACCCTGAAGACTCTGAGTCTGAAAACTCAAGAGTCAAAACTCTGATGTCCAAGCTAGCTTTAGAACTGGCATTGTATATGCCGATAAGCGAGTCATACTCAGCTCACAAGTAGTTAGGTAATTCAAAAGATGCTACATTCATGGTCCAACCTAACAGAAGCGCCTTGAATCTGATCATCTTCAAAAAAGTTGAGACACAACCTCAATCATCAAGCTCGGATGAAGAAGCTAAAGGAGCATCGAAATTCTCTCGTTATAGCCGACATTATCAACAGATTATGGTGAAAATGGGTTATAGCCTCACTACAAAATAAGGGTTGAATTTCAACCAAGGGCTGAGAGTTCCTTTAATTCTCTTTAGACCAGAAGGAGAGGTTTTCAATTATTATAATCGAAGCAAACGAGGACTCAGTTACATCTCTCCCGAAGTCGAGGCACAAATAGGACCAGCATCTGATGACTTTCTAAGCAGTTCTTCGGATACGTCCGACTAGAATTCTGACATCAGCCTTGGAGTCTTGCTTAGTGAATTCACGACAAACATGGTCTCATATGACCTAAACATGGATCTTGATGAATCCAAAGTGTTTGAAGATTCTGAAGATGATTTATTGGCAAGACAACTTGAGAAGCAATGGGAGTCACGTTTTGAAGTCAGTGAACCGCCCACTGAAGATAAAGTGCTTCAAATCAACATAGACAACGAAGTCAATCCTAAACCTATCTTCATCAGCGAAAGTCTATCATCCACTAAAAAAGAAGAAATTATAACTCTCATTCTAGAGTACATTGATGTCTTCGCCTAGAGTTATGTAGACATGCTAGTTTAAACCCCAATGTGGTTGTACATCGCCTCGACATTCACCCCAATGTTAAGCCAGTCAAACAACAACAACGATACTTCCATCCTGAGTTGATGGAACAAATCGAGAAGGAAATTCGCAAACTCATTGAATGTGGGTTCATCCGTGAAGAGCAACATCCTGATTGGCTAGACAACATCGTGGTGGTGATGAAAAAGAATGTTAAGATTTAGATCTGTATTGATTTCTGAGATCTTAATCTTGCTTGTCCAAAGGATGAATTCTCTCTTCCTATCACGGATGTCATGGTTGACAATACGTGTGGGTTTGAGAGGATATTTTCTGGATATAACCTAATTAAAATACATCCAGATGATCATAAGCATACAACTTTTAGGACACCCTTAAGAGTATTCTGTTATACAGTAATGCCCTTCGTCTAAAAATGCTGGAGAAACTTATTAATGCGCTATGAACATGATCTTTCATGAGCATTTGTGTAAGACTGTAGAATGCTATGTCGATGACCTCGCAATCAAAAGTCGTCACAAGCAAGATCACGTCAATATTTGAGAATGGTGTTCGAAATCGTGCGAAAGCACCAACTCAAGATGAATCCAATCAAGTCTTTCATGGGGGTGTTGTCAGGTGAATTCCTACGGTTTATTGTAGCATCTGAATGTATACATCTTGATCTAGAAAAAGTGAAAGCCATCCAAGGGATGCCACCTCTGAGAAATCTGAAAGAACTTAGAGGTCTACAAGGACGATTGGCCTATATCCGTAGGTTTATCACCAACATGTCTGGGAAATATCAACCATTTCAAAGGCTCATGAAGAAAGAGGTGTCGTTCATTTAGGATGACACTTGCCAAGAAGGTTTCAATGAAATTAAGGGTTATCTCATGAAACCGCCGGTTCTAGCCGCACCAGCATTAGGTAAATCGTTCCTGATCTACGTCAAGGTAATGGATCAATCTCTTGGAGCACTTCTTGCCCAAAAAAATGACAATGGCCACGAGAAAGCCATTTACTACCTCCGTCAGACTATGATTGGTGCTAAGCATCGCTACAACCTAGTCAAAAAGGAATGTTTAACATTGGTCTTCGCAATTCAAAAGATGTGACACTACCTCACTAGTCAATCTATCCAAGTCATCTCAAGAGTTAATCCTTTACGGATACTTGTGACAAAACCTAGATTGCTAAACTCCAGGTAAGGTAAATAGGCAATACTACTTTCTCAGTACGATGTGATATTTGTATCATAGAAAACAGTCAATGGTCAAGTAAAAGCTCTTTCTAGCAGAACATCCAATCCCTGAGTCTTCCAAGCTTTACGAAGACATTTCGGATGAAGTCTTTGAGTCGAAAGCTACCTCAGACCACCAAATATGGCAACTTTACTTCGACGGTGTGTCAAGACGCAACCACAAAGGAGTAATTATTGCAGGAGTGGGGGTAGTGCTCATCGATCCCTATGGACATGTGTTTCCTCGGACCTACTGTAGGTGTTGAAAATCGCTCATCAGTGCCCAGACGAGACTCAAGATAGTGGGTTGACACCGATGACCCATCAAGCAATGAGACCAAGAACCGCTGATGACATAACGGCACCTCAAAAAGCATAAAGCGAGCCGACGAACACATGAAGTGACTCGGCAAGGCGTGCAAGTCAACGGAGCAACGTATCGTGGAATAAATCCAACGATGAAGCTCAAGGTCAGCGAGATTCAATGAGGCGTGTCGATCAGACTTGAGCGTCGACGTGACGGAATTAACCGAACTCAAGCAACGACCCTACACCAATCAGATTCCAGAATCAACGGAACAATCACACAAAGCTCGAAAACACCAGAAAACAGGTCAAAACAGGTGAAAAATTGACCGAACGCCGAAGGAGCGAGGCCCGGGCTGAAAAAAGCTTCGGCCTTGGCCGAAGCTGCTTCTACCTTGGCCGAAGCAAACCCCCCCCTCTCTTATTTCCTATAAATAGGGGGGGTATTCTCAGTTTAGAGGGTTAGAATTTTGGAGATTTTTGGGCACGAGTCTACGAGCTCTTTCGCACAGATCCAAGCACTAGCGAAGGTCGAAAGGTCAGATCTACGTCCCGTGCAAGCGAGCAGTTCAGTCCATGCCAGATCTACGCAGCGAGGTAGAGACTCGAGCTCGGATCTACGAAAATCCAGGTCAGGTTTGCGGATCCACCCTCAAGTCCAAGTTGCACCTTAGACTCAGGGTCAGTGTGTGATTTCTCCTAGTAGATCTCACCCACTCTGGAGATCATCTCCTTCGTGAGATTGATCCCCATCAATGTTTTATCAAACAAACACTCATGATCTGGGCCCCACTTCTTATAAAGTGGATAGTCCATGTATTGGCGACTCACTTGCCCCACATACTATCCAAATCTCTCGACATTAGGGCCTGTTAGGCGGAAATATTCATCAAAATGCAAGGGGATTGCTAGTTCATTCTTCTCAGGATTGAGCCTTAATCGATTAGCTTTATTTGTCAAATTGAACCTTTTGGGACGTCTTTGGCTGACCTGCATCAAAATGCAAGGGGATTGCACAGTTACTGACACACGGAATAAAATTTTGGAAGGGAGGCATTAAAGCATTAAAAATATGTTGCTACAAACCTAATTGCACACCCTCGTAGGTGTTTGTGCTATAAGTGTAGAGATTAAATTATCAATTATTATTTGCCAGTCAAAATTTTTGAGTTATGAATCATTATCTTCAAATGACTAGTTAAGAGTCTTATATATTTGGAAGTATGAAGAATTTTGAAAGAAACCAATAATAAAAAGTTCTATGCATAATTAGGGGAATAACTAAGTGGAAGATTTCCCCTTAAACTTTAAGCATATGTTTGTGGACCCAAGCTATATAGATTTTGTCTTTCTAAAAATGGGAATACATAAATGAGACAAAACGACAATAGAACAAATTATCTTCATTTGGTCTCTTTTTATCTTATTGTAGCTTTTGTTTTGAACGAGCTTTTCATCATGGTGTTGGACTACTATCCTTGATGTGTCAATGATGTGACACGTGTTCATATCATCAATTATATTTAGATAGGTTGATATTCGAGACTGTGGGTTTCTAGATATGCGACTTACCAGATAATCATGAAATACACACCACAATCTCGGAATTACATACCTCCAGCTCTCTCAGCACGCTTCTCCACACGTTTAGCTGCACGATTAGCCCAATAGTTTCTTATGTGTAGAGGACGAGCTGTTGATGTGGATGCAAAGGCATCCCCTCCAACTAGACAACAAAAGAAGA
>JBAKGM010019372.1:0-10682 GCA_037177215.1 Asparagus racemosus | reverse complement strand
TTTTAATTTTTTATTTACCTATTATTTTTAGATTTTATAACATATAATTATATAAAATATAACAAAATAATAATTAATATCATATATTCTAGGTATCATTTTAATATCATTTTTAAATTATAAATTTATTATTGGTAATATAATTATTGAAAATATATTTATTTTAACTTATAAAACAAACTGTTCCCTATCTTTTTTAAATTAAAAAACAATTTAGTTTTGTTAACTAATTTATTATGTTGTAAATTGTTAATTATTTGAAATTTTGATAATTGTTTTATAAATATCAGTAAAATAAATTTTCTCTAATATAGTCCTAAAGGTACGAAATCCCCCCCCCCCCCCACCCTAAGTTTTATTTACCTCTAGACTTCTGATGAGTCCTTAACTATTCTTCCAAAATTATCAATTATTCTTCCAAAATTGTATATTTCTTCACAAAATAACTTTTTGCTCTTTCCATGAATTTTAACAAATTTTAATATTATTTTTTAAGGATAATCCTTTAATGAATTCAGATAAGACCTAAAAGCTATAATTTTTTGCTCTTTTCATGAATTCTTAAAAATGTTTTGCTTTTTTTTCTAACTAATGATTTTCTTTTGACTCTTTAGGATCGAGAGATATTTGTAATTGGGGGCTCTCTCTTCATTTTGAACACTCATGGTATTTATTTTACTTTTCTTTATTTTATATCATAGCATTTTAATAAAATATGAATATATCGGGTGTTAAAAGTAATTAATGGGAAAAATAAAGAGGATGAAATATTAGAGATTTAAATTATTTGAGAATTATTTGGGTAAGATTTCTTTATTAATTTTATCTTAAAAATCTAACTTTTTACTAAATTTATTTAGTTTAATTAACTGATATCCAATTTTTATCCTTGATTTCAATTAATTAGGTTTGTTTCTATTAAATTTTTTATTATCCTAAATTTTATTCTCAATTATTAATGATTTCTCTACATAATGAAAGTTTCTAAATATTTCACTTTGCTCGAATTATTTATTTATAATTTTTAGAATTCAACAAAATGTGTTTTAGAATTATAAATTGAGCCTCTTTTCTTGATTAAACTCTAGGTGAGAATCTCCTTGGATGAAAATCTTTAAATATCTCACATTACTATAATTATTTTATTTTTTCATTTTGATAATTGATGTTTCATAATAAAAATCTAACTAGATATCTCATGACAATTGTGCGAAATTAGTGGATTCTTTTTTGATATGTAACAAATATCAATATTGTATAGTATTAAACATAAATTTGACTTGCTTAGATTTGAACTAAGAAAAACTTCTAAATTAACCTTTTTTAAGTTGGAAAATTACATTAAATTCAATCAAGTTTATTTGGATATAATATAGGCCTTAGAAATCAAATGAAATAGGCATACAATAATAAAGTTAGCAAATACATGATTATACATTCATATTATTGCAAAAAATAAATAGAAAAAAGATATATACACTTACACATAAAGTAAATACCATACAAAACTAGACAATTAATAAGACAAAAGTCAGGTTTGTTATATAAAATGTATTTTTGGTGCTATTGGAATTGTTTTGAGTTGCCTTATCCATTTAAAATAACCTGTAAATAGATAAAATGGAAATTACATTAGATTTGAGAAAATTTGTTAAAAAATTAACTATCAATTAAAAATTATTTAACCCATAAATATAATTAGCATAACTACCATATTTATTGATACAATTTTAATTATGATTTATTATCATTCAATTTTCAACTTTATCATGATTTCCAGGTAAGGATATGTTTTCGAACCTCAATCGGGGGGGGGGGTTCCGTGCTTCAAAAATGAAGGTATGTCACTGCATTTTTTTATACTATTAAGAAACAAGAGATTGGAACATGACAACATGTTGGTGAATTGTGCTAAGATCATGCTTTGCACATGCTAATCCAATTTACTATAGTTGTATTTTTTTTATTAATTTTCCGCGCAGGGTCTACAACCGAAATCACTTTTCTTTGTTTGAGAGTTATAGAAAGGGCATTGTGATGGATCAGATGTATGTTTTGATGGATTTTTTTTTTGGATTTTTTGTTAATTATCTCGTTGGGTTTAGTAAATTATCTCAAAATTAAATTAAAGTTTTAATATATTTTTTAATTGAATAGATGAAGTTGAAAATTGTTTTTATATTATCTTAAACAAGATACAGAAAATAAGGATATTCCACTTGCTATCAAGAGATTAATCAATAGAAATATACGTTTTCATGTTAAGGTTACAGAGCTTAACACAATAAATACATTGAAGACTACACGGTTATTAAAATCGGTGATGATGATGTAGACGATGAAAAACTCAAGGGACTGTTACTTCTAACTAATAGAAATGTAACATTTCGATAATCTAATTAATAACATTATATTCTATAATTTTATGCAATGTATTCATTGTTCTAATACTAACTTTATTTTTATCAAATGATGACAAATCACTCGATATAACACTGGTTGATGGCGATGACTGTCAATTCATTGAATATACTCTAGACTTATCGACACATGAATACACCTTTGATAAAAATTCTAAGAAATTTTTTTGATAAATTTAATATTACTTTTTTATTTTAAAAATCAAATCATGTTTATGTTATTCCAAGACGAATGTATTACTATCACAGGATGAGAAACCAATTGAATTGAATCATGATGGTATAATTGATAATCAATTTGTTGAATTAAATCTAGGCTTATCCACACTGATAGCGATCGGTAATAGTGAAGGCAAAAAGAAGATTTTAGATATATCACCTATTGCTACGCTTGACTCTTCTACATTTAAAACACCACCTATAACCAGTGAAAAAATAAGGATACAATCAGGTTGGCTTATTTATACATTAACTAATTTTAATATATAATTTTATAAAGTTAAATTTACTAAATAGATATGTTTTATATTTTACAGAGATGAGCAAATAACCAGCTCTTTCAACTTTAAAAAAGAAGATTAAGACGGAGAATAAATGGTTGAAAATTATTAAAGTTTTTCTTAATGTTTTGCTTATTACATCCTATGATTAGTTGATTGATTGAGAATCTTTTTGATGATGTATCATTTGCGAATAATATTTTTTGAACATTAAATTGTCTTATATCTTAATTTCATTCAAGTTGCATCTAGATATATTTTGATTATCTTTATTTTATTCATTTAATATGAAAAATTAGTTTAAATGATCTTAACTTTAATTATAATATTATTTAAGTTGTTCAATATCATGATTTCCAGGCGGGAACATATTCTCTAACCTCAATAGAGGAGGGGGAGGGGGTCACGTGCTTCAAAAGGGGGTGAGTCATTAAATCTTTTGAATTATATTTGGTTACGAGTGATTGAAACACAACAAAATATAAATAAATTATGATAAGACCGTGCTTAGCACAGGCTAAAAGACTAGTCAATATAATAAGATAGGATCATTATCTAACACTCTAGCGCAATGGTGTGCCATGAACTGGAGATTGGAGGGGCACTCTTTTCTTTTTTTTCTCTCAAAAAAAGTAAAGAATTATATTAATAATCATAATCTATAATATCAAAACATTTCCCAGGAAAAAAGAGAACCTGGTCTCGAGCTCGAAGACCTTAACTTAGTTATCTTTTTATTATGACTAGCAAGAGCTAGAGTCTGAAACTTAAGGTTTAAAGAAGAGAATGATGGAGGTTCAGTTAAGTTTTAAAAAATATCAGTTCAGTTTTAAAATATTTGAAATTAGGATAATCGAATAGACCGATATCAACGTAATTATCAAAAACTCATGCTCGTTCTAGGTGATCAGCAGATGGATTATATTAATATTTTTATGCATCTTAATTGTTAAAAGTTTGATTTTAATTTATAAATTAATCGATTTTGACGATTTTGCTCTTCACATTGGGATATGAGGTGACTGAAAAGTTTGAGGAAGTAAAAGTGTAGCTGAAGATTTTTTAACTTGATATGTGTAGGCCCAAACCGAACATGTAGAAATCTAGATGCAAGCCTAGAGGGGGGTGAATAGGATTGCTACACTTTTTGATTAATTAAAACAAACAAACAATTATGTAGCGGAAAATAAATAAAGTGCAAATAACTACAAATAGAAACAACCACAGAAGAGCACGAGAAATTTTATAGTGGTTCATACTAAATTCCTATGTCCACTCTTCATTCTCTCGAAAGTGCTTCCATACTGAGAGATATTGTTCACCTGGATTACAAATTCAATCCAGTAGGCTTTATAAGACCGCTCCCAGACTAACCATACTATAGTCATCTCCATCACGATAACATATCTCTAATGTGTAACCCTATCACCTGCTAGTCACAGTAAACCTTAATTACAGCCGAGCTTGAGTACGTCGTTAGTCGTCACACAAAATAGATCACATGATCGTAAAAAGAGAATTGTGTTACAATTAACTCCAATATCAATTACATATAGAATTACAAAGACCTTACAGCCTTTTTTAATCAAACCGTTCTCCAAAGAATTCAATTGGAGATCTAGAAGAATAGGATTGAATTTGCACTCCAATAGCGGCACTCCTCAATGATTAGAACATGGAGAACATAATGAGGGTGTGATCTGAGAAGCTCCTCGGAAATATCGACAAGGTTCCTTCTTTAAAACTTCAAACTCTAGCCTTCTCACTCTGCCTCTCTCTTTTTTTGTATCTCTATTAGGTTAGGAAAAAAATACTAAGAAATGAGATAGGAGAAGATATAACTCAGTTGCGACAAACAACTGAGATTAAAACTTGGAATCTAATTTTCACTCTATTTCATCGATGAACGTGAATGCTTGTTTATGAATATACCTCATCGATGAACATCAAAGTCATTGATGTGTTTCTTCATTGAAAAGGTATCTGGACTTTTGATTTAATTGATGAATACTCTTCTGATCAATGAGTCTATACTTATGCTCATCGATGAGTTAGGATACTCATTGATGTGTATCTTCTTGAAAATACTCTATGGACTTTTGAGTTAATTGATGAACACTTTTGATGATTGATGAGTCTTGGCAACTAGTAGTAGACTCATCGATGAGCAAAAATACTCATCGTTGAGTGTTTTGCTGAAATTCACATTGAGCTGATTTTCACTCCTTTTGGCCTCGATCTCGATTCTAACTTGTTGTAACCTGCATAAAAACATCTCAAACACATATTAGACCCAAATAAAAATTTGATATTGTTCAAACTAAAGTATTTGTGTGGATACAGTCCTAACAGAACAACCACACCGAATCGATTTGATTTAGTTCGGTTCGGCTCGATTCTGTTCGATTTGATAATAAATAGTCAAACCGACCAAACCAACTATTTTCTCACTGCTAAACCAAATATTATACCTGAAATTCTTGTGTATAGAAGAAGAGTACACTCAAATCTAAAAAGTATAGTCAAAACTTATATAGCCAGCTCCTTAAAAAAATAACTACATTATGCATGTCAAGGTCATATACAAACTATTCCGATGATTTGCAATTTTTAAAATTGTTGCATAATGCATCATTACTGCTAGTATCAAAAGCATCATATTTGATACATGTTATTAAAATTAATTAACTTAATTAGAGATGTAAAGTGGCATTGTGGTTTACTATTGTTTTACATCTCAAAATAATTTTTTAAAATTTCAAGTTTTATAAAGAATATATTTATGACTACATGTGAAAGCTTTAGGGGAAAAAATAGATGACAAATCAAAGAAATCAAATCCACCTATTCGAGCATGAATATAAGGAGGGATTATTACTTAGTGTAATATGGGGATAATTGGATAAATTTTAAGACAATATTTTTTATTGTTATGGATTGGGATAATGGGATGGAGACAATAACTTTCAGTGTAATTGGTTTTTTTTGGAACACTAGTGGAATAATTACCCCACATTAGATAAAATTATCTTACTCCTATGGAAAAAAGTTTACCCCCAAGCAAAAATTTACCCCACTCTCATATTAGGATAATTTAGGACAAGTAGGATAATGTTAGAACATTCATATATTAACTACTAACATATATGCTAATCATATTAGATGTGTAGTTAAATATAAAAATGATTAAATATTAAATATTAGCTAAAGAGATTAATAGGTATCATATGTCATATCCTCATATTATAATATATTATGTTGCAATATAATAATATATTTATTATAATAAGATATATTATAATAAAATATATTATTATTATTTATAATATCATTTATTATAATACAATATAATACATATTTATTATTTACAATATAATATAATTTTATTATAAGATCTTACTACTAAACTTATTACTAATATGTTGTATTAATTAAACTATAATAAATTATAGATATTTTGAATAATTATAGTAATTATCATATAATATAATATTTCATTATAGCATAATATTGTTTATTATGTATTATAACATATTCATATTATTTTGTTTATTAAGGTCTAATATAATATATAATTATAATAAAATATAATTTACTATAATATATTATGACATAATCTATGACATTATCACTAACATATATTATAACATAACACAACATAAGTTATTATGATATGTATTATAGTACATTAATATTATTAAAAATTTAAAGTATATTATGGTAGTATTTTTTGTTATAATATATTAAAATTGTTATATTACTTATATTGTTATTATAATATTAGTTATAACTAAATATTATATTAATTAGTTAATAGTATTATATAAATATATTATATAATATCATCATTTATTAAATTAAAATAATATATTGTCATATATCATATTATATTATGATATAATATATTTAGTATTTTATTCAGTTAATAGTATGATGATCAACAAATAGATATTTTAATAAGGTGTCACGTCATCAATTGTCCTGCATAAATTGTACTGATCACAGTCAACTCATTAACCCAAATTATCACACTTTATCCTACTCAAATTGTCTCAATGAATTAAAATTATACTATTGGAATAATTATTCCACTTAGCTCCAAATTGCCCCAACGAATAACCCCGCTATTGTAAGTTTGAGATCCCTAGTTTTGACTAATGAACTAAATTACCACTGATGAGTTTGTTAAGTGTTTTAGATCTTTAGCTTTATTGTTTAGATGAATGCAGGACTTCAAACATAATTGGAAACACCCATAGAAGTCAAGACTTCAAGCTCACTGAGGTCATTCAAAGCAACATCAAAAGAGAAGTCAAGAAGACTGCAGCAACATGCAAATTGACAAGATACAAGAGAAGCTAAGAGGAGAATCAGAAGAACTATGCAACATTCAGCTGAAAGGTTCAAGACTAGGCTGAGCTAGCAGGAGGTCTGAATATTAGGCTATTATCAATATAATTATGCATTACGTCATAATTATGAAGTAAGTCTTCTGGAAATTTTGATACCCTCCATTACCAAAATTCAAATTTCATCTTTGAGAGAATCCCTATGGTTTAAGAACATACTATTTGAATCTTGTTACCTAATCTATGCTTAATGTTGAGAGTTGGTGAGAAGTCTTTGCTTGAAAACCTCTCTTTTATCTAATTCAGTAAACCCTATAGCCTACAACACTTAAGTCAATGCACAATTCTTTGACTTTGGCTAAAGGAAGCATGCCAAGCACTTTGCATTTAATGCTGATGACTCAACTTTTTAGAATTGGTAACTGTCATGATCTACTAGTAGGAAAGTTCTTCCCATATTAGAGCAAACTAATTATGTTGACTCTTATAAGAGAAAGAGAGCCACAATGGTACTAAATGTTACCATGTGCTCTTGATCTTTGCTTGCCTATATATTTGTCTGCCTTAGATCATTTCTCTTCTGACAAACTAACACTATTGAGCATTTTAAGTTCTATTGTCTTTCTATAGCTTATCCTCTAAAACTTCCATTGAAAGTTCCACTCACAGATCTAAAGCTTATATTGTTTTTTGAGTGAAACTATATTTGAGTGTTGTAATTTTTTTATGTTAATCTCAGATTTTATTCTTGAAAATCTGCTTGTTTGATTCATCTCTTGCCAGAGATTTTACTGTGTTTTTATTTACTTATTACATACAATTAAAATATCATTTATTCTTGTGCATTTGCATAATTTTAAGTGTTGTAAGTTTACATTATCTCAGTTCTCACCTTTGGTGTAGAGAACATCATATTTCTTGTTTTGTATATAAGTGTCCTATCATCTCAAAGTGTGAGAGTGATAGAGGGTTGAAATCCAGTGCATAGGTTTCTGTGATTGGCAAGTGTAAGTCCTATCTGCTCTAGGATTTGAGTGAGATAAAGAGTAAAAGTCCAGTATATTGGAGGACTGTATATTGGTGGGATTGTAACCTATTTGACTTTATTTTGAAGTGCTTATAGTGGATTGAAAAATCCTAGCTGGGGTGCTAGGTAGTGGATGTACCTAAGGAGGGGAACCACCATATACCCTTGTGTACTGTGTGTTTGTTGCTTGCTGTCTCTTTACTTCCTACTCTAATATTTGTGATTTGCTTTGAAGTATCGTGTTGAAGTTTTTGTAGACAGTTTATTATATCTCAATGCATCTACTTATATCATCTGTTATACACATATCCATGTTTAATAGATAGTTTATTTATATCCTCCATTATGTTTGTGTTTATCTGCATCACATCTGTTGGCGCACACACACATGCACATCACAATTTATATGTTCATCTGTGTAGTTGACACATAGAGTAAAAGTTTCATTGAACTTTCTATACATTGCATATGATATTTGTTTGTTCGTGTGTTCATCATTTTGCCTAGAATTTCTCACTAAACTTTCCATACATTATGTCACAGTATATTACTTGTATATTGCATACTTATCTGCTTGTGTATTCATTTGTGTGTTTTACATTGCATTGCTTGAGAGTTCTTCAGAGCTTTCTACATTATAGTTTTATAGAACTGTCATAGTGATATACATCTGTTTTATTATAGCCTTATCACTGCATTAATAGTCATAATTTTTTATTTACCATAATCACCCCCCCACACCTCTAGGGTGTTACACTTGCCACTTATATTAGTTGTGTTAAAACACTAAGAGAGGATTATATTAGGAGCCTTACCTTTGAGAATCCGAACAGAAAAACCCCTCAACCATTTTGGGCCAACTTAAAAGGCCTTTAACCCAAAAAAAAACATTTCAAAAGACCCCTTTGTAGGCTATCTAAAAATTACTGAAGGCAACCCATATCCATGAAACATCATCGTTGAAGGTTACAAGTTGACGACTTTCACGACAGCAAAGGAGAATCAGAATCTAACGTCTCCAGAGTACAAGGATTACAAGTTGACAATCCTTATGAAAAGAGAGCACAAGTATTGATCTCTTCAAAGCAAAACGCGGAGCTCATCCCCGCGTCTCAATACAAAACGCAGGGGTCATGACCGCGTTTCTGCTCTAAAAACACAGAGGATCACCCCTGTGTCCCAATTCAAGACGCGGAGCTCACCACTGCGTCTCTAAGTTCAAGACGCAGAGGTCACCCCCCCTCATGTCTCCAAGTTCAAGACGCGGAGCTCACCCCCGCGTCTCCAAGTTCAAGATGCGGAGCTCACCCCCGCGTCTCCAAGTTCAAGACGCGGAGCTCACCCTGGCGTTTTCAAGCTCAAACGTGGGGCCCACCCCTGCGTTCTACTGTAGGATGCTAAAAATAAACGCAAGGCTCAGACCCGTGTTACTGTAGCAAGGAGGCTCACCTCTGCGTTTCTATAGCAAAGAAGGCCACCTCCGCGTACTGTAGCATTTACTGTAGCACCTCCGCGTTTACTGTAGCATCGCCCACGTCCACGGTCTCGCTAAAGTAACAGTAGCCACCTCTGTGGCTGTAGCAGTACTGTAGCACCTGTGCGTTTTTACTGTAGCAACGCGGACCTCACCTCTGCGTTTACTGTAGCAAACGCTAGGCTCACCTGTGCGTTTTTACTGTAGCAACGCGGACCTCACCTGCGCTTTTTTACCGTAGCAAACGCTCACCTCACCTCTGCGTTTTTTACTGTAGCAAACGCTCGCCTCACCTCTGCGTTTTTACTGTAGCAACGCGAGGTTCGCCTGCGCGTTTTTACTGTAGCAACGCGGACCTCACCTCTGCGTCTTTACTGTAGCAACGCTCGCCTCACCTCTGTGTTTTTACTGTAGCAACGAAGGCTCACCTACCCGTTTTCACTGTAGCAAACGCGAAGCTCACTCCAGAACGTGAAACTCACGTTTGACTTGTTCAAACACGCTCTAAACGGTTCCAAAACCGTTTTGCACGATCTGAGGGCCATTAACCCTCGTTCAAGAGCGGTTTTAGGGGTCAGTTACACCCCTTAAACCCCTATAAAATAGCTGAAAGCTCAGCTGAAGAGAGAAAAAAAGGTTGGCCAGAAAAAACCAAAAAAAAGGAGAGAGAAGAGAAGAGTTTCTTCTGCGCAGCTGTGATCGACGCGACGATCGGACCTTCATTCGTGGTCAGATCGGCCTGAAACTTGGAGAGAGGCTTCACCACTCGTCTTTCCCAATTCTGAATGGTGGAGATTGGATTCTACCGGTCAGATGTGGAGATACTAAGGTTTTACTGCAGCCAATTGTTCCAGGAGCGCAGAGGACAGTTTCTTCTGCGCAGCTGTGATTGGCGCGACGATGTAACCTTCA
>JBAKGM010019371.1:0-10683 GCA_037177215.1 Asparagus racemosus | reverse complement strand
TCATAATGCCTTGAGCTCAGCTTGCACTTGTCCAAATTTGATAGAAGTGATATCTGCATCAACAAGTTATAATACACGCAATACACACATATATATATAACACATATTGTTATCATCAAAACACTAACTTGCGAATATGAAAATCAACAACCTCTTGATGTAGGCTTGGACCTTCTCACCCGGCTTGTAGACTTTATTCTTTACTCTTTGATAGGCTAACTCAAAGTAAATCTGATGAAATCTTTCGATGAATTTCTTCTTCAAGTCTTTCTATGAGTTGATAGAACCTGACAGTAGGCTCTCAAGCTAGTAGAAGTTGGGCCTTTTGAGAGAAGCGAAGAATATCCTCACCATGATGATGTCCTTCCCTTGCCACAATCTAGCTTGGGCCTCAAAGTGGTAAAGGTGTTGTTGCGATGATCTGGTGCAATTAAAGCTTTGAACCGTAATAGGCTTATACTTCTCGAGATATGGTATGGCATCGTAAAACGCTAGGTAAAGCTGCGAGGTCCCATTATTTTGTTCTCCTTGATTCTTTGTGAGAGAGTCCATTTGAGTGGTTAGCTAGGCTAAGATCACAGCTACGGAGGGATCTGCGATTGTGGCTGACTCATAACCTGTGCCTACCGACTAATTCGCTTGCTCTTTCTGAAGGCCGAGATATGCATTATGGGGTATAGCCACTGTCTGGGTCAGCATAGTCCTTGTCACCCTTATAATGGGATGAATGGGTACTCCTAACCTGCTCTAGATTTGAAAGCAGTGTTCCTAGAGTCGTATGAAAATTATTCTACGACAGGTCAGTCATCATTTGCTTATCCCTTATAATGGGATGAATGGGTACTCCTAACCTGCTCTTATCCCTGATTCTAGCATTATAATTTATCAGGGAGTAGCCTATCCTCCTTTGAGCATCTGCCATCATTTGCATCTGTCCTTGCATGCGTTCAATTGTGTTCACCTGGCTTAAGACAACAAATCCCGGAATTTAACTTCCTCCGCAGGGTTAGATGATGGATCACAGTTATCATCCGCATCTCGTAGCACCAGCTCGTTGTTTTTCATGCTTATCCCTTATTGAGGGGATGTCATGTTGACCACTAGTTGCTAAGATTGCGATGAAGCCAATGTATTGTCTGAGGCACAAACCGAGTGTTTGTCTACAGGGACTTCCTCATATACTAGGTTTGTTACACAAAGAGCTTGAACCTACGATGATGGTCTACTCATTTTTGAATGAATTTGGTGTTTGGGTCCTTGATGCATGGCTTTAGATCTATTAGTTCCTTGTCGTTGGTCAATCATGTAAGCATGAACAAACCTAGCCTCGGCTTAATCACCGGCTTTGGCAGCACATCTCTGACGGTATCATCTTCTTCTGAGCCAAGTCTGTGCAAGATCCTCAGATAGATGCTCATAAACTAACACCCTTTGGGACTAGACTCCATTGGTTGGGATGCTGAGACTCGGTTGAACCCTTAGCATGATAGAATATAATGCAGTATTGGACATGTCCAATAGTTATGACTTGACATAGCCAGTGTTAGAAAATAGCAGTCATCGCGTGCTGACTACTTGGTGGCAGACTACTAACTTCCAATTGATTCCAGATGGCATTGGACCATAGTTTGTCGTCAATCTTGGTTCTCTGTCGAGCCCTCCTTCTTGCATGTCTTGAGGTCACAACATGCCATTCTTCATCTTGAAGCGTGAACGAGATTGTATTGGACATTCGCATATCTTGGCTACACATTGAATCTTCTGTTGTGTCGGCTTTGGCAACTACCCGAGTAGAATTTGCCCTATCTTGACATTCTGTGAGGACTAATGATGGATCCTCACTGAGTTGGATATCTATGGGATGATCAGAGTTTATGGATACCAACTCTGGCTTTTAGTGCTAGATTGGGCAGTGTGCGGTTTGTCATACTCAAATGTTGAGTTTTTAATCCTTTAGGGAGACCTCCGCTTAGCCTTCAACAGAAACTTGGTTGTTTAGGAGAAAGTTGGGTCTTTGACAGTAGCTCGACGTGGGTGTTTTGTCAGCACCATAGAAGTGCTCTATGCTTGGTTGGAGCTTCCATGAGTGCTCTTAAATATGCCTCATAAGTGACATAGTCAATCTTGACGGTGATGGTTTTGACCACTGTACAAGGTGCTACATCATCATATTGTGATATGAACTTCTTGTCAAAGGAGAGGTCATTACCCAATGAAATCACCTTTTGTGGTCAAAAAATTAACAAAATATTTGAGACAATGAAATAGTTATTCTCTTTTATTTATCTCTTTGGGAAAATAATAAATTAAAAAGGTTACAGTGTGTTTAGTTACACTTGAGATTCTAGGAAACTGTCCCGATAGAGATTTAGACGTCGGCTCCGTGGACCAAACCGGTGAAATAGCATTTAAATGATTCTTTGAGATCAGAGTGAGCCCCTTCAGATATTCTTAAAGATGAATAATGATCTTGTAGTTTAGGATATGCCTCAGTGAGTAGGTAGATGGAGGGCCGACAGTGATTAAAGATCAACCACTGTGTACCCAAAGTAGAATAAAGCTCCAAGGTGAACTTCCACCCCATGCGATTCGAGCGTTGGGTGGTTGAGAAGCAGGTGGAGGAGAGTAATGGCACAACTATTGCTTTGTCACTCTTTTGGATTCTTTTTCTTTTGATTGCCCCCTTTTACATTAAATGAATGGAAGTATTTTATAGTTCTTATGTCAGACTAAGCGTGGAGTTCGTCCGTGCCTAGTTGGGTCCGCACCCATGTATCAAGCCTGCTGCCATTCTGACACATCCATTAGTTTGCCAAATTTTTATTAAATACACTGCAGGTACAAGATTTCACAGATCCTATTTGTCATGATGATCACACCCTCTTTAGTCATGTCACATTAATTGCAACATGGCTTCCCCTTCTCGCATAGTTGGTTGGTAGTTGTCATCATTATTGCCTATGTCCAATCAGCACATTGTATTTTTACCACTCAGCCTAGTGTGAGTGATTTGAGTGATGCATTGAGTTAGGCAGTGTGTGCATCGTGACCGTGTGCCTCGGTTTACATGCAGTGCTGGTTTGCCAAAGTCAATATAGGAGATGGCATTTGGTTGCAATTAGATAATGATGGAGGGTCAAATCATGTTAGCGATATTTTGTCTTTAGTATGGTTTGTAGAGTATAGGTCTTGCAGAGTTGGCGATAAGTCGAGTATGGTTTGTAGAGTATAGGTCTTGCGGAGTTGGCGATAGGTCGATTAGATAGGGAGGTCATGTGGCTAAGAGGCCTGACCCCGATACGGCTTGACTAATCTAGTTGAGCTTGCTAGCAGTCTTTGTTTGAGTCAAAAGACACTTCGAGTCAGATTTCAAGGAAAGCCAGTGTTTGAGTCAAAAGGCGTACTTCGGTCGGATTGCAAGGAAAGCCTGCATTTGAGTCAAAAGGCTTCTCAAGTCAGATTTCAAGGAAAGGCCATGTCTGAGTCAAAAGTCATCCTTGGTTAGATTTCAAGGAAAGCCAACGTCTAAGTCAAAAGGCGTCCTTTGGTCGGATTTCAAGGAAAACCCATGTGTAAGTCAAAAGGTGTCCTTAGGTCAGTTTTTGGCCTTTTATTTCTTCTTTCCTTCAAGCCATTTGCCTTGTGTGGTATGGTCTTGTGTCCTGGGGGTTCATCTTTGGGTACAACTCATTTGGTCGACCGATCTATACTTTTTGATTGTCTACCGTCATCATGGTATATCATGATAGGAATCCCATCTTGGTAGAAAAAAAGTATAGGGAGGGCTTATATCGTGTGTCTAAAGGAATTGAACATGGAGCTTCGTCTTCAAGACAGTGTACATTTACAATCAAGAAGAGTTGGTGAGGAACATGGGTTCTAATGGAGAGCCAAACGGGATTTTGACTCTAGGTGAAGGTGTCAAGGAGAAGTATAGAACAAGTCGATAGTTGGGCATAGAGTGCTTATCAATGAAGGTTGGTGTCATGTCAATAAAAAGTATGATATCAATATGTGATCAATAATTGCTTTTGTACCCTTTTGGATAGGGGTCTTGAGGTGATTTCTCCAAGGTGTTTTTTATCTAAAGTTTAATAATGTTACAATTGAAGGTCACAAGGAAGAATTGATTTTTTCAAAGGTGGCTTTTACTAGCCTAAGATGGAATTGTTGGAAATAGCCTTGCATTTTTGGAAATCATAGTTAGACTTAGATTGAGGATTGAATTTGATTGAATGAATAAACTACAATTGGAATTGAATTCTATTTGGGAAAAAATAGAATTGATAATCTGACTCAAAGAAGTCCTACACAAATTCAAGCGATGGGAAAAGCTCTTTAGATACCGCTTAAGAGGTTCGCTATAAATCAAGCCATAGCAGAGCAAAAGATAGGTGCATACTGCAAGAGAGAAGTAGAGATCGAGAACTAAGAAGAGAAATCTAGGATTTTTAAGAGATCTTTGGTCAGATTGAGAGAGGATATCTTATGGGTTCTTTGGAGAATAAAAGAATATATTATATTTTGTGAAAAATGAAATCTTTTTCTGTCAACGTAGGCAATTGTTGAGCCACGTAAATCTCATGTCTGTGCTCTTGTGTTTTCTTTTCTGTGGACTATTGCTTTCTTTATTTTGTTCAAACTAGTAGTTCTTAAAGTTTCCACATGACCAGGTGATCAATTGGTCTATACAAAAGGAGGAGATCGAATCGAGTGCTTTAATGATGCTTGTGCAGGCTACGCTTCTTAATTGAACGTCGATTAGTGCACAACAATTGGTGTCGGTTTAATGTGATGGGTGCGCCCCAACAAGTGGAATAAGAACGGTTTGATACACAGAACCTGTGTGTTGCTAACATAAATGTGGATCACTTTTCTTTTGTCAACGTTGCCAATGCGGCAGACTGGAATTACTGGATAGCTTTATTTGATAGGAACCATTGATATCACTTAAAAGTAATAGTATATTCACGTTACAAAATTACATGTTCAATGGGATGTTATCATAATTCTATAGTGCTTGATGGATTTTAAACAAGTCTGAATTTACCCATTCTTTGATAAAACTTGTACTCCCCTTACATTATTTACTTTGCTATTGTGTTTTTGGTAAATTTCACAAACCACTTCCATTCCCCAGTTTGGCTTTTTTTTGAGATAAACCCCTTCCCTCTCATCCCCTCTAGAAAAATGACATCATCAAGTCTAACATGACACTTGATGAAAAAAGAAGAATTAGCCGTAAAAATAACCTTTGATTTTTTTTATTTGCATTAATTTTTTAGGGCTAAATGGTATTTTCACCATTTTCCTCTATTTTCCAGGGTTTAGAATTGAATTTTAGGGGCTTATATGTAAAAACCCTCAAAGTAAGGATGGTTTTATGAAATAAGAAAAAGAGCATTGTTTTGGTGCACCAAAAATAGGAATTTACTTAAAATTTAAATTCTTAAATAATGACAAAACATGTTGAAAATATAAAGGATATTTTGGTCATTCCTCATTTAATTTGTCTTTCCCCTTTCTCACAACTGTTTCCTATCCTCTTCCATATTTTTTTTCACCTTTCCCTGTTTTGCCAAATCCAATAAAACTACTTAGTATTCTATTAAGTTTTAAAAATTTAAAATGTATGAGAAGAATTTATGCGATCCAAAAATAAATTTGTCAATAAATAATTTATAGAAATCGTGATGTCTTACATAATTTTCTCCGTTCATGATTATAAAAATCTATTGAAATTTTCTCAAATATGGTTTTTTATTGAACATATGGCATAAAAAGAAAATGTTGGTTTTTACATAAATTAGGAAGAAAAAGAATAGAAAGTTAGAAAACAATATGATACAGATATCATATATCGCCATGCTATTGAAAAAAAAATGTATAAGGAAACTCCGTAGAAGATTTATAGGATTTTATCTCTTTTAAAGATACATTTAATTCCTGTTTGAAAATTACCTGTTTTCAAAGATAAGATTTTATCTCTTTTAAAGATACATTTAATTCCTAAAATACCGCTAAAGTTCCACTCACTTACAATTCTAGGTGTGGAACACCTAAAAAACCGCCTCACCGTTAAACAGTGGAATGAGAGAGAGAAATTTTGGGTGCAAATTTACTGAACATGTCATTGGTGCTCCAAAATTGGTTTTTTTAGTACAAAACCTACACCCTTAAAATAATTAAGAGAGGTTGCCTAAAAGCGGCAAACTTAAGGTGGCTTTTCGGAAATTTAACCTTTGCTTTTTTCTTTGATTTGCCTATAAAGTAACTACAGTTGTCTAATGAGATTTTGATGGTTAACTTGAGTAGATAGGATTGGTGTGTTCCGCTACTTTTCAGTGAATTGCTAATGTGAGATACATCCAAAGTATTATAGTCTTGAACATTAACATATCAAAGATTTTTGTTGATGATTTGGATATATGCTTGGTCAACAACACATTAGAATAACTCACCACAAGTGATTGGGATGGTTGGGAGGTTCCAGTATGACTCCTATGGTCTTGGGCTCAATTTTGGACTAAGTTATAATAAATTAAAAAGTTAGATAAAATGTAGAGGGACAACCCCAGGTCATTTACTTTGGCAATTATGACATAATAAGTAAATTTCAAGCAAGAAAGAGCACAACTTCTAATATTCAATAAAGAAACTAACTAATTTTGGTTGCAAACGAATCACAACAATGTAGATCGCCACTGTTGGCGGAGGAAGGGGCTTCTAGCTTTGGTCAGTCAAGTAGTAAAACTCAAGAAAAATATTAACATTGCTTTAAAAAAACGAAATATACTAAACTAAGTATACTATTTTCTCGGATCTTGAAAATATATAGAAATATAAAGTTTCTCACACGATTAAAAATGGTACGCTAAAGAAGAATAATCTGTGGATTGATCCGCAAACCTTTCTGTACTGAACCAATTCAAGGAAAGACTCTGATACAATGGGTCAGAACCACTGATACTTACTCATTAATTGATTAATCAAAATATATAGAAAGAACTCGATAAGCCCGATCAAAGACCGCTCTATCCTTGAATGAGTTCAATAAAAGAGAATTTAATAATTGATGCACTGAAAAAGAAATTTACTAGTCTTGAAGCATCATTAATATAGTTGTTGACGGGGCATTAGCGACGGGCGGCTAACCCGTCGCCAATGATTCACATTGGCAGCGGGTGCACGCCTGCCATGCATGCACCGTTGCCAATGTAAACATTAGCGACGGGCATGCCCGTCGCTAATGATTGGCTGCCGCCAATGTCTATTGGTGACAGCCAAACCATCGCCAAAGCTGGGCCCACCCCTCAAAACTAATACAAAACCCTATTCTTCACTCTTCTCAAACCTGCACCCCTCCCTCGTTTTTACTCTGCTCCCGCACGCCTCCTGCGTCCTGCCGCCTCCGTGTTGCCTCGCCGCGACGCCGCCGCCCGCAACTCCTGCCCGCCCCCATCAAAGCTCCGATTAGCCGCCCCATCCCCTCTTCCCCTTGCCCCCATTCCCGCTTCCCCTCGCCGTCCCCGCGCGCCGACAAAACTCCGACGATAAGACTCCATCTCCCTCAAATTCGCTGCTCGAGCCCCCTCTCCCTCACTAGGTGTCTATATTTCATCAATATTTTGTTATTTTTACTCAATAAACAATTTTGATCTTTTTTCTTGAATTCTAGGGTTTCAGTTTGTCCTTTTCGATCTAATTTAGGGGAAATCATTCAGATCTGGTGTTATATTTAAATATCAGGTAATTTTCTAATTTTTTGAATATTATTGTAATTTTCAGATTAATTATTCAATTAATTATGTTATAATTTGAATATTTTGCACTGATTAATACCCTAAACTTAATTACCCTAATTTTATCCCTAATGACAACTCAAACATTAAAAAAAGTAATTAGCATAACCCTAACCCTAACCCTTAAAAGAAAATAATAATACACCTAACAATTACCCTAATAATAATAACTTTTCAAATAATTACCCTCATTAAATTTAAACATAATTTATAGAAAACTTAACAACACAAACCCTAATACCCTAAAATATGTGGATTAATCAAACATTTATATATGTTTTTTGCAAAATTAGTATTGTGATATACGACACATTAATGTGATATATATCTATTTTAGGTGTATAAAAAGTTAACGTTAGCCGTAGATCCCTGTCCAATAATTACTACTAATTATTTAGACTTATAATATAAATAGACGACTCCTTTTTGGGTATGAAATTTAATTTTATACTGAATAGGATCGCTTACTTCATATTATAAGTAGAAAAAATTGGAATGTAACTATTGGATTTGTCCAGTTCGGACAGATTAGGAATATAGTAGTGCGTGCATCAAACTTTGTATACTTTGTGCATTTTCGTTTCTAGAAAATTTCAATCGCACGTACTTGTTGTTCTCCGGGTACAATAAGCGTATGTAGTTATGCGTATCGGCATAGTACTTACCGATTTCAGTCTATTACCGATATGCGTAATAACATCCGTACAGTGTACTTAGAGAACAGCGGGCAGGTGCTGCCGAAATTTTCTAGAAATGAAATGCACAAAGTATTCAAAGTTAGATGTAAGTACTACTATATTCTTAATGGGATAGAAGCCTTCCTATGATAGCCGAGAGTGTTTTAGAACAACCTAATGTTTGATCAAATCAAGACTACTTATCGTAGAGTGTTAGCTTTCATTTGGTGCGACAATGACCATTATAAAAGAGTAATTTTACCTACTTAAGTATTTGTTCAAATTAACTAAAAAAATATTAAACTTAAGATGTTTTATGAGATATTAAATTAATTAATAAGTGTGCCTATTATACAGATGAGAGAAGTTCTTGATAAGTCGTGGATTGATATTCCCATATTGAAAAGAAGAGCGAGAGGTGACACTCGATATCAAGACGGATGGGAAGCGTTCCTTGAGTATGCGTATGCAAATCTGAGGAAGATAGAGAATGATTTGCTGTGTTGTCCATGTAGTAAGTACAGAAATAGGGGTCTGGTGGATAGAGTTGCTATACGAAGATATCTAGAAAGATGGGGATTTGATGAAGATTATAAATATTAGAGTTTTCATGTAGAAGGTGAAGATAGTGAACCGGATGATAGAAACATAGACGATATGCCAGCATTGTCTAATGATATTGCGGCAGTTGCAGAAGTTGCTGAAGTTCCAAAAGTACCGGAGGTTGTCAAAGTTCCCGGAGATGCAGAAGGTGTCCAAAATACTGAAGATGTATGTGATACCGCGGGCTACGAAAATTTAATGAAGTTATTGGAAGACGACGAGAAGGATTTGTACGATGGTTGCACTGAGTATAGTAGATTGTCATTTATTCTTCAACTAATGCGTATTAAGATCCTGAGCGGAATGACAGATAAATATTTTCAAATGCTTCTTAATTTACTACGAAACGTAATTCCAGATGGAGAGAATAGCAAACTAAAAAATTGTTATGATGCGAATAAGATTGTTGGTGCTCTGGCTTTAGATTATAATAAGATCGATTCTTGTCCTAATGATTGTGTCCTATATTATAAGGATAACAAGAAACTTGAGGAATGTCCAAAGTGTGGAGTGTCTCGTTGGAGAAATAATACATGCAATTCAACACGAAAGTCAAATGAGTCCGTGAAGCAACAGAAGAAAATTCCAGCGAAGGTGCTCCGACATTTCCCCTTAGTGCCTCGGTTACAGCGGTTGTATATGACAAAAAACACAGCTAAAGATATGCGGTGGCATAAAGAAGGACGTGTAGATGATGGAAAACTGAGACACCTAGCAGATGCAAAGGCATGGGAGCATGTGGATCAAATTTTTCCCTCTTTTGGCACAGAATGCAGGAATGTCAGACTTGGTCTATCTAGCGAGGATTCAACCCATTTGGCATTATGAGTTCAGGATGATCTACTTAGCCAATTGTGCTAATGCCTTATAATTTTCCACCTGGACTTTGTATGAAGCAACCATATATGATTCTTTTATTGTTGATACCAGGCAAGCATTCACCTGGTAATGACATTGATGTGTTCATGAAGCTGTTAATTGATGAGTTAAAAGGTCTCTGGGATCAAGGGGTCCAAACATATGATACATATTCTGTGAGTCATTTAATCTTCGTGCTATTCTTATGTGGACGATTAATGATTTTTCAGCTTATGCTAATCTCTCTGGTTGGTCTACGAAAGGGACATTCGCTTGTCCTGTATGAGGTCTGAACTTTGAAGGCTTTTATTTACAGCATAGTCAAAAAATGTGTTATTAGTTTAATAGAAGATAGTTACGAAAGGGACATAAATACGGGGGCAAAAAGTGGGCAAATAAATTTGATGGTCAAGAAGAGAAAAGAGGGGAGCCACATGAAATGACTGGAGATGAGATTGTAAACTTGTTTGAGGGATATCCTAAATTCAAGTTCAAAAAGAACCGATACACAAAAGAGGAAATTCTAGCTCCGAGATGCATTTCCATCATGAAGAGGGCACCAAAAAGAAAGAGACAAGTGCAGAATTTAAACGTCACACATGCTGAGGATTTGCCGACAAGATGGACAAAATTTAGTATATTCTTTCAGCTGCCTTACTGGCATAAGCTCAAACTCCGACACAACTTAGATGTAATGCATATTGAAAAGAATATATGTGATAACCTGTTGTCCACACTCCTAC
>JBAKGM010019370.1:0-10686 GCA_037177215.1 Asparagus racemosus | reverse complement strand
CTTCTCTTTGGACGGCTTTGGAGTAATGACTCCTACATCAATCAAGGCTTGGATTTTATCCTTGAGATGGTAGCACGGCTTCGTTGGGTGGTGGACTGCTCTGTGGTACTCGCAGTACATCAAATGCATGGCCTTCTTCGCCTCCTCTTGGTTCACAACCGGCGGCAGCTGAATCTTGTTGTTCTCCAGGAGGTATTTGAAGATATCGGGGACCTCGTCTTCCTTGAAGGAGTAGACTTTGAGGAACCTTAAAGTAGAGGGCTTCTATTGTTGAGGCCTTTGCTGCTATTGGGGGTGCGATTGTTATGGCTCCCAATGCTACGATTGCTGCTGTGGCTACAACTGAAATGTCTAGTTTACATCCACTGTCTTTGCCCGCTCCTTTCCTTTACCGCGTGGGACAAAATTTTGTCTTTGAGTGCCTGCCGTTTGTTAGCCTCTTTCTGCCTTCTTCCTCTTGAGAAATTGCTCGGGCTGCTCCCCGCGCACCTTCAAATCCTTCTAAGTTTTGGATGGCACCGTCGCCATTGCTTCAAGCACGTTCAATGAAAGGTTGTTGTGGTAGGTCTAGAGAATGAACTACTCCGTTATCAGATCTCGACAATTCATTGCCTTGTTCCAGAACTGCTTGACGAAGTTGTCCACCGTCTCTCCATCCTTCTGCTTTTTATCCAACATCGTCCCGATTGATACCTCAGTGTCGTCGATGAAGAAATTGGCAAGGAATTTGGACTCCATGTCATCCCAGTTGTTAATGCTCCCCGGCTTGAGACGACGATACCAATCGAAGGTAACTTCCCGAAGGGTGCCAATGAATGA
This sequence comes from Asparagus racemosus, assembly GCA_037177215.1. Classification (NCBI taxonomy): domain Eukaryota; kingdom Viridiplantae; phylum Streptophyta; class Magnoliopsida; order Asparagales; family Asparagaceae; genus Asparagus; species Asparagus racemosus. Next base: position 9,867 of record JBAKGM010019370.1, on the reverse strand, counting down.
TCAAACTATCAGGGGCTCATTACCAGAAATGACTCCCAGGTGGGACTTGAAGTAGAGTAGGTGCTGGGTAGGTGAACCCTTCCTGTCGAACGGCATGAAGTTAATTAGACTAAACTTCGCCGGATACGGGATTGATTTCCACTCCCTTGGATACGGACATGGTATACCCGTCTTCTTTACCTCTTGAGCGGAAATCAAAGACTTGATCTTGCTCTCGAGGTCCTTTATCTTCTCATTCTTAGGGACGATGACGTTACCACTGGCATTCTCGAGGCTATCCCCAGCGTTCTGTTCATTAGGGAGATTATCGACGTTACGGTCTTCATCCCTGTCTGTGCCGCTGTCTACTTGGTTGACGTTATTACGACGACTTGATTCACCCTGATGATTCATTAGTACTTGGACTTGCTGGTCATGCATCTCTCTCATTTGTTGCATAGCCGTCTCCATCTCGAATTTGAAATTCTCCTTTTGTTTGGCCATAACTTCTTCAAGCATTTTGGCCACCTGTTCCGTACTGATCATGAGCGCCTCTCAGGGTTGCCCCTCACTAGAAACTGTGTTATTAGAAGCAATCACATGGCCAGTGTCTGACACATCATCTTCTAAGGGCAACCCCCTCTGTATGTTGCCATAATTAGGACGTCTGATAGTCCCAGTCCGCAACCGAGTTATTTGTTGAGATGCACCCAGAATGGCACATGACGACATCCCTTTGCTCGTCATATTAATGGTGACTCTTGGCAATTCATTGCCCTGAGGCACCGATCTTCTTCTGTGATAGCACCTTGACCTGAGTTTCAGCACTTCGGTACTAAGTCTGTCAAATACTGACACCTTCTCCCGAGCTGTCTTGGTGCAGTTACATTCCAACAACACCGCCCTGATCTGCTTCGAACACAAACAATGTGTGTTCAACTCTAGAAAATTTCTCTTTCGAGATTTGCTCGTACCCCCAGCACGGTAGTACAACTCATCAGCCTGAATGCCAGAGCAACACATCGTGTGTTGGCATGACTTCTTAGGTATAACACTGTCATCATCAGACATAAACGTTTCCTTCTGAGGACAGACTGGGCTATCAAAGTTCCCAAAAGTGACTCGTCTCGACATTCGCCTTTACGGGCGTGAAGTCTCGACGGACTCTTAGACTTCAATTTACAGCCCGGTGTGAGCAGCTTCAGGGATCTTCCTATCGCGGTGGATGCGACCCCCAGTGCTGTGAGTTGTTCGAGACCTTTTCAACGGGCCCAAACATTCATTGATCAGAGTTTTGCCTTGGTCATCATGCAACGGGCCGAGGTGTTCTAATACAGTCTTCTTGCTCTGGGGTAAGCTTGCGGGCTTGACGGGAGCGGGAACGGAGTTGGATGGAGGCTTGGATGTGACCGCCAGAGGTGGGGTTGTCTGAATCGTTGTGCTGAATTTTGGTCTCCAAACTTGGCACATCTTCTGTGGCTTCGTGGTGACCTGCTCCTTCTTCAATTTTTTAGCTTCTTGAACTAAAGCCCGTGCGTGGGCAAGTAGTGTGCGGCGCTTTCAGATGCGTTCCTCAAGCGTTGAACGGTTCGGTCTGACTTGAACCCATTCACTGGTTGACGGCTTAGAGGGGCTGTCAATCACCCATTGTTGGGGTACTTAGCCACTTCTGGACTTGAGATCCGTCTAATAATGGATCCCATATGTAGACTCCAGGGCCTTGGCGAAGTGTTTCTCTAGGCGTTAGCGTCGCCTTTGGTGGGCACTCCTGGAGAGAGTCGGCGCGCCATCGGCGATCATCCCCTGCACAGAGGAGTTTGGATCTGCAGATTTGGCCATCTCGAATGCTGGGCGAACGCTGCCTACTGTGACTTTGGTAGTAGCGGGATTGGAATCCTCGGCTTGCGATTCCACATCCGAGGACTAGCGGATCTTCCTCGCAGCAGAGATCTTTCTGGACTTGCGAGGGGAGGATGATCTGGACGAGGACGAAAGATATTCCTCGAACTTCTATTGGTCGAAGTCGTATTCGACCTCTTCAACGACCGGGATCGCAATCCGCAGTTGTGACACGACGGCCTCGTTAGCGAGACCGTTGGCTCCCACTGTGGTCACCAGCTTGTTCACGGGGAAAGTTAGTTTGACTTTCATTGCAAATGAATCCACTATAGCTTTTCGCTTTTACAACAAATTTAATAAAAAAGGCGTCTTTTTATAAGACTTACAATGAAAATCAAGTTAAAAATTATAGTTTTTTCCCTAAACAAACACGGGATCCCGTTTATCGAGCTTCTGCTTGCGTGGGTTCTTTGCTGGTACTGGGGTTTATCTGTGAACTGCCGCGTGATCAGATCCTGGTCAGATCTGAGATCTACACGATCAAAAGGGGATTATTTCACCCAGGAAATAATCGCCTAAAGCAAGTGAAATCGACTAAACGAAGTCACAGCTCTTCTCGAGATCAAAACAAGATTTGATCTGGAGGAATGATGTCTAGATCTGATCTGGATCTGTCAAACTTCCTTGCTTCGTGCGTTGACGGGCTCGCCGAGATCTCAGATCTAGAATTCTCAGATCTACGTGTAGATCGCTCCGAAATTCAACAGAGTCTCCCCTTCTTGTCCAAATGTCCAGATCTATGAAAATGAGCCCCCCTCTTGTATATATAGGCTTCAGAAGTGGGAACGGGTCAGATCTGGGCCAGATCTGTTTCGAGCCACCAAGGGGTGGCTCAGCCACCGAGCCGCCCAGTGTGGCCTTGTTCTGTTGTTTTCTGGATCTAGTTGTTTGTTTCACCGATTTTGGAGTCTAATTAATTCAGTTTCATCGACGTTCAAGTCTGGCTGGTGCCTTCTCGTCGATTTCCTCAGTGCCGTCTCGTTGATTCCCTCAGTGTCGTGGCTTCGATTTCCTCAGTGCCGTGGCATTGATTTCCCCAGCGCCGTGGCTTCACCGTAGAGCTTGCGTTTCGTCGACTCGCTTCATGCATTTCGTCGACTCACTTCATGTGTTCGCATCATCAACTGTTTGTCGTTGGATCAGTGTTGGATTGTCGAATGGCTTGCCATACGCCAACTCCCTATCACGAGTCGGGTTCGGGGTCTTATAGGCAATTTTCAACGCCTACACTTGACTGCTTTCTGTGGTACGAACGTCATGTTGCATTGTGAGAGTAGTATCGCCCATTTTGCTAGCCTGGAATTCAGTGATCCAGGCTTTATCATGAGTATTCGTAGGGGATTGACTCTTGAAATGACATGGATAGATTGACCAGTGAGGTAATGTCACATTTTCTAAATTGCGAAGACTAATGCTAAACATTCTTTCTCGACCGGATTATACAGATGCTCAGTGCCAATCATAGTTCAGCTGAGATAGTAAATGGCCTGCGCATGGACATTATCATTCTTCTAAGAAAGAAGTGCTCCAAGAGAATGGTCTATTGCTCTAACATAAACCAAGAATGGTTTACCTGATGCGAGCGCGGCTAATACTAGCGGCTTTGTGAGATATTGCTTGATCTCATTGAAAGCTTCCTGGCAGGCATCATCCCAAATGAACGGTTCACAGGGAAAGTCATTCGATTGATTTTCATTGCTGAACTCATTACACCTTTATGGGATTACAAACGAATTCAATAAAAAGTTCCCCTTTTTATAAGGCTTACAATGAAAGATCGAAAGAAGATTACAACTTTGACCCTTAATGAACAAACGTGGGATCCGTTTATCAGATCCTTGCTTGCGTGGGTGTCTTTGCCTGTGCCGGGGACTTTTTGAGTCCGTGGACCACCGCGCGATCAGATCCTTACGTTGTTAGTCGTTGAAGAACAAGATCTGAATATAGATCTAAAAGTCCCTTCTTTTTTATGCGGGGAAATTCAGATCTGAATCAAATCTAGAACAAATGGGGTTATTTCACGAAGGAAATAATAGCCCTAGTGAGTAAAATCGACCAAGCGATGTCACAGCTCTTCTCGGGACTAAGACAAAGCTTAGATCTGGAGGGATACGCCGTAGATCTAATGTAGCTCTACTCTTGATCTTTCTCTCGTCGTGTGGATCTGAGGTTAAAGGCGTTCTTCGGTTGTTTAAGATCTGGATCTGGCCTTTTGATCTTGTAGATGCTCGGATCTGTGCAAAAGGTCACGTGGATCTCGCCCGAAGCTCCAATTTTTCCAACGAATTTTCCAACCTAGAGGACGAACTTTTTCCAATCCTCTGAACTGAAACCACCTGGCCTATTTATATGCAAATATATCAGGGGGAGAATCTCGGCCAAGGCACCATTGGTGCCTCGGCACTCTGGCCGAGGCACCAAATGGTGCCTCACTTGGCCGAGGCACCATCCACCGTGACGAGGCGCTCATTTGGCATTTCTCATTCATGCTGGCATTCGTCTGTTCGTCAGCTATTCTGTTCGAGCTCATTTCCGTCCGGTCATGCCGAATCAGAGTTCGGTTGATCGTTCCGTTGATTCTAGAATCTAATCAGCGTAGTTCTATCGTCGCTTGAGTCCGGTTGATTCCGTCTCGTAGACATTCGAGTTCGGTCGACTCGCTTTGTCGAATCTCGCTGACCTGAAGTTTCGTCGTTGGATTTATTCCACGATACGTCGCTTCGTTGACTTATACGCTTTGCTGACTCACACGCTTTGCTGAATCACTTCATGCGTTCGTCGACTCGATTCATGCGTTTTGTGGCACAGTATGTCGTCATCGGTTCTTGGTCGCATCGTTAGATAGGTCATCGGTGTCAACCCACCGTCACGAGTCTCGTTCGGATATTGATAAGCGATTTTTAACGCCTATAGATACCCCCTCTAAAGTATCTCAGTCTCAATTTTTGATGAGCCTGGGATACTTTGGATATGATAGGCCCCAACCTTCAGTCGGTGTGGCGGGACCTATGAATGGCTTCCGTGTTCGATCTCTCCAATCCTTTTAGATTCTCCAGTTATTTGTAGGATAGCTGAAGGCATGACGGTATTGTATTTTTTGTCTGACCGTTGTCGAGATCTTGACCTGAAGTCAATAAATGAATTTCTGAGATCAGCTTCAGTATTTGATTCTTCCAATCCTTTCAGATCCTCAAGTTCTTTGTACGATAGGTGAAGGTATTACGACGCTACATTTTTTTTGCTTGGCCGCTGTCGGAATATTGAAGCTGATAGAGTTCATTTGAATCTGACTCGTGTCGGTGAGTTGTCGTTCGACTGACCATCAAACTTTTTTACGAGACTCCTCCATTGATTGGGGAATTCTTCATTGCGACGCGTTGATTGGCATCAAAATATGTGGAGTCTAGCCTTTAATCGGCGAGTGCGACGCGTTGATCGGTGTCCAATTTTATTTGAATTCGAACTGTTGATCGGCGAATCCTCCGCTGGCGACGCGTTACTCGGCGTCAACACAGTTTATACTCGTGCATTTTATTAGAGCTTCGGCGAGTTATCCTTAAAATAAAAATATTTTCTCGGAACTTCTCAGCTGAAATAGGAAACAGTTTATACTCGTATACCTTTTTTGGAGTATTTCCAGAGTTTGTATCAATTGAACTGAACATGAAACAACCTTCATGCGGCAATAACTTTGCTAAAAAATTGCTCGGGATCCCTCAGATGTGTGGGGGAGAGGAGGAGCCAATTAACAGGCCGATTTGGCACTGTTTTGGCATCCGGATAAGGCTCCAATTAGGACTCCTAATTTGGGACTGATTAGAGTCCTAATTAGAACTGGTCTAGGCCCAATTAGGGACTGTTATAAATACCCCTCTCCTCTCTTTTCTCTGACATAGGCTAGCCCCCCTTTGTGCTTTTTTCTGTTGTTTTCTTCTCGCCTCGTGTCGTCTCATCTCTTTCGAACTACGAGGTATGTGTACAAGAGTTTACATTAGGGTTTTGACTACAAAAGAAATTTGATAAAAAAAACTAGGGTTTTTAAGAGAAGAACAATTTTTCTCTTCCTTTTTTTCTCTTTTTTTCTTTTTCTTTCTTTTTTTGATTTCGCACAAAAGGGGAGGGCTCGGCCATGGCTGAACCATGGCCAGGCAGTTCCGCCTTGGCCGAGCACCTTGGCGTCGAGGCGCTGGGCACCTCAGCTTGGCCAAGGCGCCGGGTGCGGCCTCGGTCGAGCCGAGGCACCCGTTAGTGCCTTGGCCGTGGCCGACAGGCCACAACCTGACCGAATGGGTCTTTTTTGCCGTTTTGCTAATTTTTTCTAGCTTTTTTCAACTATATATCTAACTTTATTTCATCTTTTTGCAGCTTACGATGTCGTCGGGAAACTCACGCGCTCTAAGGAGCCAGCTGTCTACCTCTTCACGTGAGGGTGAGCCTCGTCATTTGCCGGTGAGCCTTTCACATCCTTTTGCACGCTCCCAGTTTGCATTTGCATATTGCATCCCTGCTTTGTTCTCCTTGATGAGGCGATTGGGAAGAGCCTTGATTCCTCCTTGGTGAGGATCGACGCTTATATTGCCTAGATTCCTCCTTGGTGAGGATCGACGCTTATGTTTCAGCCGATGACGGGAGCGATTCTATGATGTATTACGGTTAGCAGGATAGGATACTCCATTACTTTATGTGACAAGGTATATTGTCCTACGAGCTGGTAAGGTATTTCAGAATCGGTTCTCCCGCTATGAAGTCGTGACTCTATCTCACGGGTTTGCAAGATGAGTTCAATGCCTCATATATTCTTTGTATCTGAGTTTGACCAGTCCTTATTTTTTTGTTTCAGTCGAGTATCCCTCTGGAGCATTTCCTTCTCATGCGGTTGACGGGTGCCATGGTGAGGATTATTCCACATGTGATGACCCTACCATCTTTATTTTGTCTCAGTTCGCACCGAATACACTGGCAGAGGTGACCCAGGTGGTTGTTGAGGGGAGCCCTCATGTACTGAGATTGCTGATGACTGACGCACCACTTGTGAGGGACACTAGTTCTACTCAGCCTCTGAGAAAGACAGATTATCTGTTTGGTGATTCCATCGAGGGCCCAGATGCAACCTTCATTGAGAGTGAACAATGGCTGCATAAGGATGATGGAGGATTCTTATACCTCCCACGGATACCTCGCCTTTGTTGTTTACCCAATTTGAGACATAAGGTTGTGGCACGAGAGATGTCGTGGCACCTGACGGAGGAGCACGACAGCTTTCATTGTGGGTTCATTACCTATCAGTCGATTTCAGGCTCATTCAGGAATTGTGTTGTCAGATTACGCCCTGGCATTTTGTGGTTGGACACACCGCCCCATGACGAGTAATTCATCACCGCTCAGACTTTGAAGAATCATCTCGCGCAACTAGGATGAGAGATGCTGGTGTCCCGTCACAGATTCTACGCTTGGGTTCACTCTGCAAACAGGCTCTGGTGGACTCGTCTGACGAGTTACGTCCTTGGGCGATGGGGTGAGGAGCTTCGCACTTGTGGCTTATATGCCGCGGTCTGTGCTACTATGTACGGGCTTCTAATCAGCAACTGCCATTTCTTTGCTTTATCTGAGCTCTATAATTCTGATTCGAACACCTTCTTGATCAGACATGGTGAGTTAGGATTAGCTCTCCATGAGATGCATCAGGTCTCAGGTTTACCCATGGGGAAGACTCTAAATCAGGAATACTTTCCTTCGAATCGAGAATTGAGCCATTTGAAGGATCACATACCCGCCCGCTACAATACTTTGCGGGACCTCACCTACCACTATCACATTGCTTTGGCCTAGATTGGGTCGTTATCGAAGAAGAAGTCACAGATAGGCCTAAAGCAGTTTGCAAGCAACCTACTCTGCAATTTGGATGGCCTTTCTGGTGAAGAGGTCTGCGAGTTATCTCCTCTTACTCCTTCGGAAGTCAATGAGCTGATTCAGAGTCTGGCTCCAGGTCCTATACCTTGGACAACACCGAGAGCGGCTTCCCTATAGGGACTAAGTTTTTGACCTTCTTATGGCATGCAGTGAAGTCTATCCGACTGATGACTCTTTTGGCTGGCTTCCTCGCCATTTAGTTAAAAAAGTGTGTGGTGCTGTACTAGTCCAGCGATGCTTTACCATTAGAGGTACTTTATCCTACAGTTCAGCTCGGCCATAAGAAGGAGTTGTCCCTTCTTCCGTTGATGGTGGCCAAGATTCATCGCGGGCTTCATCAGATCACCCACACCTTTGCTCAAGAAAAGGATGAACCATCATATGAGATTCCTCACATCAAGGTGGAGCTCCCATACACCTATCTAATGGCCTGGTTCGTTCTTCATCACCCAGACATGATGTCGGCACCAAGGCTCGCAAACCCATTGATCCCCTTTTTTCAATCACTAGAGGACTGCAAGTGGCAGGGATGCGGATTCTCGGAGGTACAGAGGCAGCTGCAAATTCACAAAGGTTGGGTGTTCTCTAGATGCTTTCCCTGACTCTCCGATCTGTATGGGGAGTCTTTGACCGATGAAGACAGACCGAGGGCACATCGGACTTTACTAGATGTCAGCTACTTCAATTGGCTGACAAACATCTGGCCGGGTTATCTCACTTTTCGGGTGAGAGATGAGTGCTACATCGAGCCATATTTCCCCTCTCGTTTCGCGCGCCAATTTGGTTATGACCAACTTTATGTTGGGAATCCGAACTGGTAGCTCCGGACTCGCGGCGGGTTAGTAGACAGCGTCCGAGCATGGTTGTGGAGCATGACGGGGTGCACCGGTACTAGATTTTGCCTTCCGAGTGCTGATCGCCAGCTAGAGTCGAGCTATCTATACTACAGTTGGCTCTTGGCAACCAATGAGCATGTTCTCGTAAAGTCCCTCAACGAGTTGAGGGCCAAAGAGGTTTCCCGAGCTGACACTCAAACGATCCAGAGTGCTGCTCGAGCACAGAGGAAGCGCCACTAGACTCATCAGCCAGACGGGACTGAGGAGGGGATCCACAGTTCTGCTGCTGGGACTTCAGGAGAGGACCAGGTAGAAGCCGCAGTTCACAAGGAGAAATTTGGTAATCTCTCCTTCTCTTTTTGGCCTTACTGTTTTCTTTTTTACAGTTACCAGGTTTAACAAGACTTAATCTTCCAGGAGTGTTAGAAGAGGAGGCTGTTCATCCTCGTCATGGGGGAAAGCCTCAAGCTGGGGCTCAGCTCAAGTGAAAGAAGTTAGCCCACAGGTCCCGCTCTACTCCTCGGGCTTTCGATATGGACTTGACTGGTGAAGACTCTACCAGTGACAGAGGTAATGCTCGATCTACCTGCAGTCCTTTCAATTACTTAATTCTTTGCTTGCGAAGATCACGATTTTTATTTCTGTGCAAGAGAATATGGGGGTGGTGACACCAGTTTTGATTTTCCCCTTCCCGACTTTGCCGAGCCCAGTTTCACTCAGCAAGTGCGTGGAGTTATGGTAGGGGAGCATGAGAATACCAACATAGGACCTGAATCAGCGATTCCAGGTACATCTAACATTGGTAATCCCCCATTTAGACGGTGAATAGGAGAATTGAATGACTCAGAATTTGTGCATCCCCTAATCGCATCTACGCTTCTTGCTCTTTTAGAAAAATTACAGGAAGCTAGCTTGGAAGCGGGGCTTAGGGAAACGAACTATGCCGCAGAAGGTAAGTCTTTTTAGTCCAGTGTGGATTCCTGATTTCTCTTCTTCCACTCACGTCCTCTTATGTCAGATTTCTCAATAGAGGACTTTGATGACGATGGCTTGCCCATGGATATATCCCTAGGTAACTTGATATGTGGCTTGCCCCGAGATGATTCTCTTCCTGGTGACATTGAGCCTGAGCCGACAATTCTCAGGAATATCGAGGCTGGTTCCCTTAAAGGTATGGATCCCCTTTTTCGATAATCATAGGACTAGCCAACTTTGACTAGTACAACTATAATTCTATGAAATT
>JBAKGM010019369.1:0-10686 GCA_037177215.1 Asparagus racemosus | reverse complement strand
GTACAATTAAACTATGAAATTGTTCTGAGGGCTAAGGGTTATATTTTTATATTTTAACATGCCTCATAATTTGAATGATTTTTTTTATGTATTGAAACGTGGACTCATGTAGTGATATTATTTTCTTTTAAAAACCAGTTTTAAATTCATGGCCGGTGAGAATTGAACCTTGATTAATCTACACCAAAATTTTAATGATGAGAGATGAGGGGTTTATGTTAGACTCTAACATGACCCATCTAACTTAGGGATGGAAAAATATACCGCAATCTATGATTTAAGTTGCATCTGTCTGTAATCTTGATGCCCTCACAGTAGGATTTGTTACAACTCTTTCACCAGGACGCATGTACACCTTGCAAAAAAACTACAGGAAAATAAAATAACTGCAGTCAACTTCCACTCGTATACATCACATTAAGCTGCATTCAAACCTCTCCTACAAGACACAATCTCTTTCCTGCACACATGAGGTTCCTCAAAAAGCTATAAACACTAGTAGAAAACAGGGCATCACAGACAATCACCGAAGAACCAGAAATGCACCCTGAGGAAACCAGCCCTAAGCACGTGTGTGTGATCGGTGCAGGACCTTCAGGGTTGGTCTCTGCAAGGGAGCTAAGAAAGGAAGGTCACTCTGTTGTCGTACTAGAGCAGAACCATGATGTTGGAGGGCAGTGGCTTTATGACCCGAGAGTTGAGCACGAAGATGCTTTGGGTAGGATCACTCACTTAAGAGTCCACAGCAGTATCTACAAGTCCCTTAGGCTTTTCTTTCCCAGGGAGATTATGGGCTTCACAGACTTCCCATTTGTGACAAAGAAAGGAAGGGATATGAGGACATTTCCTGGCCACAATGAACTTCTCTTGTATCTCAGAGACTTCTGTCAGTGGTTTGGATTGCGAGAGCTAATAAGGTTCAACACTAGAGTTGAACATGTGGGACTGGTGGATAACGCAGAATCTCGAGAAAATACGAAATGGGTGGTCAGGTCCAGAGAAACAAAGACCGAGAAGGACAAGGAGGAGATCTTTGATGCAGTGGTAGTAGCCACTGGTCATTATTCTCAGCCTAGATTGCCAAGCATTAGAGGTGAGCGCTCAAATTTTCTATCAAAACAGTAGAGCTGATACGGAATGTAGCAGCATCAGACGGATTCATTCTTTACCGTCATTATGATGCTTATCTCGATCTTGTTGTGTGAAGGAATGGATGCATGGACTAGGAAGCAGATTCATAGCCATGTATATAGAGTTCCTGGTCCCTTCTATAATGAGGTGAGAAGAATTTTCTCGTTTAACAGTTAACAAAATCTTCTCACGCATTTGCTAGCATTAGAGTGGTAATAAATACTAAATTTTGTATAGAAACATATGTTAAAAGCATGTCTACCAATTACAGGATTACTATAAATAAATTATGTTGTGAGGAAATTAGTAGTTGAAAAAATTATCCTTTTGCATGAATGCTGTCGAATATTTTCTGGTTGAATTTCTTGCACAGCTAAAACACTATTACACAGGTAGTGGTGGTTGTTGGGAACTCGATTAGTGGCCCAGATATATCACTGGAGTTGATAGGAGTAGCGAAAGAAGTACATCTCAGCGCCAAATCCCTTGAAATCTCTGAGGGCCTTTCAAAAGTCATTTCCAAATATCAAAATCTGCACATACATTTACAGGTATTGTACTGTCCCGACTTATATATTGCAAATGCTACCATGTTATACACACATGTATAAACATTTAAAGCAAAAAATATAGAATCACATGCATAAAGCGATGTTATAGAAAGCGCTAGGAGCTACTAGGCACCGGACCAGTGCCTAGCACCTAGGCACCAAGGTGGGTTTTCTTTTTTTGTTTTAGTGGTGGTGGAGGAGGCTTTGCTGAAGGTTGTAGAAGGTGGAGAAGGTGTTCGTAGTCGGTGGAGGAGGCCGAAGGAGGTAAGAGGATGTGGAGGTGACATCAGAGGAAATCACGATCAAAACATAAGTGGCGCGATACGTGTATGAGGCATATGCTTACCTAGGCACTTACAGAATCTAGGCAGCAGCCTAGGTACTGACAAGGCCTAGGCGGATGACTATACCACTCTTTAAAACATTGGTACGAAGCAATTTTGTCATAGTAACTATTTTCCATGTCAAATTGTGTAATTTCAGATAGACTGTCTTTACGAAGATGGAAGAGTTCTATTTGTTGATGGATCTTGGGTTATTGCTGACTCAATCATTTATTGCACTGGGTAAGACATGCATGGCTTAATTGTGTAGTTAATAGATTAATTTTCCCTCCATGAATTATTAGGCGTGAATTAAAGCTGTATTTTGGTTAGTTAATTCCCATCTAACAACCAATACTGAGTAAATTTTTGAAATACTAATAAATCTTGTCATATTGATTATTATACTTTCTTTTTCATTGAAGGTATTCATATTCATTCCCATTCCTTGACACCAAAGGAATAGTTACAGTTGATGACGATAGAGTGGGACCTTTGTATGAGCACACATTTCCTCCATCACTTGCTCCATATCTATCCTTTGTAGGCATTCCAAGGAAGGTAAGCATGAAATCTTAACTTTAAGACAATGAAAAACATCTTCAATGATCATATTTCCTATATTCCTTCGCGATGTGTACATACTTCCATGCATAAACATGCGTAGATCGCCATCACCATGAACACCACCATCCTAGCCTTCTCAGAGAGAGAACTCTAAATCCTGAAGGTGGATGAGAGAGATGTATCAAAGAAATCTATTCTTACGGAGAGAGAACATTAATCACTTAGGCTTCATCTTAAAGATTCTCCTAAACTTACTAGGTTGATAAAAATATACCTTAAAGGATTTGGCTACATGTTGCTGGAATAACATGCATGTTTAGTTGTTGACAGAGATTTTACTAACTTATATTGTTGCAGCTCATAGGGTTTCCATTCTTTGAATCACAAGCAAAATGGATAGCTCAACTTCTGTCTGGAAAAAGAAAATTACCATCATGGGATTCCAAGATGAGGGCTGTCGACGAATTCTGTCGCTCCAGAGATGCTGCTGGCATACCAAAGCACAAAACACATGATATTGCGGACTTTGAGGTAACAGTATATAGTTCACACTATATCAATAGGGCATCACACAGGACAAATGCTAAAGGCAGTGTAGCACGTTGTTGTTGTCGAAGGTTTCTCTGGATTTTGAGTATTTAGTCAAATCCACTGATATTGGCTTATCTTGCCAAAAAGGACACCATGCTTCTATTTGTTTTACTTATGGAAGTGCTGAATTTATTACCGTAATGTTCTGCATCATGCTAGATCATGTGATAACAAGAGCTTGATGTAGCTTTCTTTTGAAATCTCCTAATTTTCCTCCATTGTTAACTTATTTTCTATAGATTGGTATAGGCGAGGGTCAACGTGCAAGTAGGAGTAGAGGAGAAAAATGTATTTTATGGCTTTGCTTATATTCTCGAGAAATGGATATATGCATTAAACTCTAAAATTCAGAAGTTGTGTTTCACCATATCCTTCTGTGTGACATGATCTCGTATTAGAAAATCAAGAAAATGAAAGAGATGATTCATACTAGTGATTCATTAAAAATGGACTGAAATGGCGATATCAAGCATGAGGTCTGCTTCTGCATTCTTGCATTTTAGATCATTAGCGATATAGGTATATATTTAAAAGAAAAGACATGCACAATTTCTTCAATCTTTTCACTGAAAACAAGTCAATAATCTAAAAGGATTGTCAATGTCCTCTGAGGCGGAGGTAAAAGGACTTCTGTAGGGTTCTACCGTTTTTTTCTCTGAATGGCATTTTAATATTTTTGTTCTTAAACCATTAATTGTGAAATATTTAAGTTCTCATGGCAGTACTGTGATAAATATGGAGATAACTGTGGATTTCCGTATGTGGAAGACTGGAAGAAAGAACTTTGTGTAGCAGCTATAAGGAAGGCCATAGCGAACATAGAAAGTTTTCGGGACAGTTGCGACTACCATGAACTACTCCAGCTGGCACATCAAAGCCCTCATTTTACTCAGCTAGACCCTGATGTTCTCGCCAAGGACCAGAATATCTTCAAGAATTATTTTGATTAAGTTATTTATCATTTTCTTCTTATCAGCTATCTGCAATACGCGTTGGAGTTTCCCTTTAGCGATCTTGTAATGTAGCAGATAAAGGTCAAAATTCACTGTATTCAAATTTCATATAAATTAAGTTTTGGCTATGCCATTTGAACTTAAACTAGTTGGCACACACATTACCCCTATTGTTAACAATTAACGTTTCAGTATATTACTGTGACTCAATGAGCATTTCTATGATGTCGAAAATGACTTGGTCAAAAAAGATTGGATGAGGCTTCGTAGTGCAACTACCTAGTAAGACCTTCATAGCAACCACGAACATTAAGTCGAAATATTAGTGGATGGGTACATGTTAAAATATAGCAGCATCCAGATAAACTCATTGGGATCCATCTGGGTATTCAATTTCCAATTATTCAATTCAATACCATCGGTATAGTCAAGAAACTTAATGGGCACAACTACAACAGTGGAGCACATGCATGTAGTCCTATTTACAAGGACAAGACCTCTAGGAGGTCGTGGGTGGAGATGAGACTGCAGCACCATGAGAGGAAGGTGAACCCTTAAGAAAATGCAAGATGAAGGCAAGGAAAGTGATGTTCGCCTTAAAAACTATGATAGAGGAAAATCTTTTGGAGCACATTCGGGAGGTCGACACACCGAAGGAAGCATGGAATGTGTTTGCTGCACTTTTCTCTAGATCTAATGTGGCACGGTTGCAGATGCTCAGGAGCCAACTCATGAACATAAAGCAAGAGAATATGTACATCGGCGAATATTTTCTAAAGGCAAAAATCTTTGCTGTGATATTGCTCAATTAGACATTGATTCGAAAATTCCTAAAGCTAAAAATAAGGAGAATAATAATACAAGGCTTGAGACCTGAGTATCATGGGCCCATAGCCGGTATTCATGGGTGTCAAGTTTAACCATCTATTCTAGAGCTGGAAAATCTATTGGCTGCACAAGAAACATTGGTTAAGTAAATGACCGGTGTTTCAATCAAGAATCAAGATGAAGCCCTCTTCAGTAGAAAAAGCCAACCACGAGAGTAATCCAACTTGCAGTTTAGAAGAGGTGGATTTCGTAAGTAGCTAGGGAAACTCCCCTACACTGGCAGAGATAGAGAATGACAAACTAGAGCATGGTAGAAGAAAGAGCAAGGTGATCGTCAAGCTCGATGACGAGAAGGAGAATGCTATAGCTGCGACAAGCTCAGATACTTTGCGCGATTGTCGCTATAAAAGACAACCAGCAGAAGGTAATGCAGCGCGGAAGTAAAACCTCAGAATCTACTAAGGGGTGTTCTCTGAATCTACAAAGAACGATTTCTGAATCCACGAAAAACTTCAAATCCACGAAGAAATTTAATAAGAGAAATTTTATTGATAAAAAGTTATATGATTCTAGGGTTACATGACTCTTCATAAATAGAAAAATAAAATAGGCTCCTAATAAGACTAGAATTATAAAGAAATAGAAAGTATCAAATCCTACCCTAAAAAAACTCACTATAATAGAGAAAACAAATCATGAATCAAAATTGAATTTGTTTCCTAATCTAATTTGACTCTAACATTGAATTTGTTTCCTAATTAATCTAAATAGACTTCAACTTTATTATTAAAAATAAATAAAAAATTAATTATTTTGCCAAAATTAGGTATTATTGATAAGATTTTAAAAATCTGACAATCTAGTTGGCTCCGTCTCGTCGAGATAGGTAATTTACATATAATAATATGTCAGAATCTACTTTCTACATTGGAAGATATGATCATTTCTTTCTGGAAATCAATAATATGTAAGTATGCGTATTTAGCTTGTGATTGTCCCAATCCTCCATAAAATTATCCGTTAAGCGTCCTACATCAGTCTCCCATTGTTGAAAGAAGCTCGACCCCGAGCTTATATTTGTTTGAATAGTAGCTTCCTTGATAAATACTTTTCTTCTCCTACATCAATCAGCATCCACCTTATACTTAGCATTGATTTCTAATTGAAGTAGCGCGGAGGTAAAATCTCATAATCCACCAAGGGGTGTTCTCTGAATCCACAAAAAACGATCTCTGAATTCACGAAGAACTTCGAATCCACGAAAAAACTTAATAAAAGAAATTTTATTGATAAAAAGCTATATGTCTCCACGGCTTACAGGACTCTTCTTAAATAAAAAAATAAACTAGACTCCTAATAAGACTAGAATTACAAAGATATAGAAAGTATCAAATCCTATCCTAAAAAGACTCCCTATAATATAGGTAACAAATCATGAATCAAAATTGTATTTGTTTCCTAATCTAATTTGACTCTAACATTGAATTTGTTTCCTAATCTAAATAGACTTCAACTTTATTATTAAAAATAAACTAAAAGCTAATTATTTTTTGATTTCAGCCAAAACTGGGTATTACTGATGAGATTTTAAAAATCTGATAATCTGGTTGGCTGCATCTCGTCGAGATAGGCGATTTACATATATAATATGTCAGAATCCGCCTTCTATATTGGAAGATATGATCGTTTCTTTCCGGAAATCAATAATATGTATGTATGCGTATTTAGCTTGTGATTGTCCCAATCCTCCATAAAATTGTCTGTTAAGCGTCCTACATCAGAAACGAAGAAGATACATAGTCAAAAAGAAAAATAATTAAATTCTCATGCGGGTGCATTTGCACGTACAGAAATGCTAGTGTGTGGAGAGAGAGAGAGAGAATCAGTTTGTAAATCACATTGGCCCTTGATCGGAACAGCCTTTTTACATGATATGTAATCAAAAACCAACATCCTCTAATCAGAGAGTAATGTGCACGTTACGGTTAATGTAATTATGCTTTTCATACTAAACATCATAATCAGTCTGTTTATAAGTCAAAATCTACAAGTTACATTTTCTCACATGATAGATACAAGTTTTGACATTCTTGACCACTACTTTTCATAATCGCCCATTGTAGGCTTGAATTCAAGAATGGATGACCAAGCAAAGAAGTCGACCATTGACCCAACGATTCACTGAGTTCACGAGCCCAGCAAACCTATGCAAGAATACAATTCGCCGGGCGAGACATAAATTGTTAAAAATGAGTTATCATTATCTTTGTTATATCCTGAGAATTACCAAGGTTAATAAGCTATTGTTTCTTGGCCACGTGTTTTGATTATTGACTGAGTCCTATAAATCTGAAAGCTCAACCCAGGTGTGAGCATCACCGATCTCTCTAGTAGCCAAAATCTGAGATGAAAGGCGTATTCAAGGCGGAATCTGATAGAAGAATCCAAGTTCGAGATGAAAGACGTCTTCTACGCAGACTCTCGCTAAGGAATGTCTCGAACAGGGGTGGAGTTAGAAATTCTATTATGGGGGGCCAAGAATCCAAAATACATGCTAAGTTGTTACTTACTTATTTCATAAAAAAGAGTTTTTGCAAAACTCTTTAATACTTTGAACTTGGTCCCCCAAATCATTCAAATTGCTTGCAGCTTCCTTAATTGTTAAGTTGTTTAGACATTAGTCCCTCAAATAAACAAAAATGCAACTAGATCCTCAATTGTCATGATTAATTTAAAACAACAACCCATGAAAATTGGAGGACTTAATAGCAATTTCAATCGTTTGAGTGGCTAATTTTAAATATATAACTTAAGAATACGAGGGGACCTTGCAAAATCAATGATTGAGGGACTAATATCAATCGTTTGAGTGACTAAGGACCAAATATGAAATACAAAAATATGAAATATAACTCTTCGGGTCGAAGTCATAATGACTCCTCAGATGACGTCAACACTTCAACCATTATGTCATTGTCGCATTAAATGCAAAAGGTGACTCATTCAACCGACTGCCGATACGTGTAAAGTGCAGTCTGATCGGCCGACTCCATCGACCTAGTCAAAGTACCAACGTGCCCATACCGACCTCTCTATAAAATAGTGGGCAATCTCTGCTACCTAAGGTACGCAAGAATACTAAACAACACCCTAAAACTAGATTCTGCATTTAACAATTTTGCTTAATTTATCACTGCCTTGGACGTCAGAGGGCACGTCAGAATAATCATCTCCGGTCCTCTAACGGGTGCTATCTGTGTAGGAATCTGCTTCCTTCTAACTTGTCAGCTATCAAAGAGGATAAAGGGACCCTTAATTGCTCTAAAAATCCACTTATCTATATAATTAATTTTTTGATATAAACAATATAGATATCACTAGATGGCACAAATTTGGACAACAATTTTCAAGGAAGAGAACCAAAAATTTGTTCTTTGTAGTAAAAAGAGTATATAGGATTTTCAGAGTATTTAGTATTACCCATTAGAAATTGAACAACCGAACAATACATATCTTATAACAACCGTCCACATGCGATGAGTTGTTCTGAGCCACTAAATGAGGAGAGTAAATTACCATTTTGCCACTCTCTTTATTACATTGGAAGGCAACCATTTTTTTATCTGAAACGTCGCACAAGTCCCGAACAAACCTGTAAATTTTATTAATAAAGATGGCATAAAAAACCATTAAAGGGTTAAAAAAGGGCATTGGAGGATTGTTCTTTGGATGCATGAGAGAAACAAAATATTATAGAATTATTAGGAGACATTAATACAAAATAAAACACGCCATAGAAGATTATGAAAATCCTAAAAAATAATGTTGAAGGCTCGGAACCATTTGCTCACATGCCATGCGAACAGATCTAATAGGAATCAGACTCACGGGACAGGGCATGTTTTAGCCATTTAAATTAGTTTTTCAAACAAAAATATCAAAGTGCTCTCATTGTAGTCAAAGCCTACTTCTGTTTTTTTAGATGGGGGGTAAAGAAGGGGGAGGGAAGAGAATTTTAAATTTAATTTTATTTGGGAGTTTTATTGGGAAGCTAAACATGGGGAAGGAAGGAGAAGTTTTCATAAAAACTTCTATGATTTCTTTCACTCTCAAATTGGGCGGTAATGAAGGGAAAGGAAAGTAAAGTAAAAGTTCTTAAAGAAAGAGACATCTTGACCCTCTATCATAATGAATCAATGGCTAAAATTCATTTACTTCACTTCACTTCCCGTATATAGGACTCCCAAACAACATAATTTAAATTTACGTTCATTCACTTTACAGAACTCCCAAACAAGATATTATATTTTCTCTCATGTTCTCTATCTTTTCTTTCCATTTCTTAGCTTTCTTTTTCTTGTCCTAGTAAACTCCCAAACATAGCAGTAAACGTTACATGTTCAAGCTCCTGCGTCAGACTTGAATTCAATAATATCTGGTGATTAAAAAAAACAAATAAATAAATAAAAGAAAGCACCAAGTCCAAGAACCTTGCAGCCGAAGGAAAGGACTTTCCGAGCGCTATTTGTCCGCTCAATTATTGGCCTCATAACAATCGAATCAAATCCTAGTGCAAAATTCCTTCTCAGCTCCACTAAAAAACTGTCTACTTTATTGTTTAGAGGACAACTCCACAGGATCATTGTGTCAAAGGCCATGGCCTGGTCTGATGATATCTGCAGCCAACTCCCGCTTCTAAAGGCCATCTTCTCATGTATTCCCTGGTTTTCTTCTGATTCATCGGATTACGGTGAGTTCGAAGGCAGCGAGGGAGAGCGTCCGGTGGAGGTCGCCGGAAACATTGAGGCACAAAAGCACTTCCGGCAACAAATTCGTTTTTGTTAAGGTCCGTAGAATCTTTGTTGATCATTTCAAATTCAAATTCATAATCATAACGCGAGATTTTTATCTAATCCTGGATGGAGCTAGAGGCCCTGAAGAAGACGGAGAGGAGGATCATATGGATGCTCGTCGCTCAAAAATCAAAATATCGCAAACAGAATCATTCTGCTGATGGCTTCTTCATCTGAGCTGAATGTTCCTATGTTATGTATGGAAATAGTTAGTATGAGCTGACAACTCATTTCGCTAGATAGTCTATCAATAGATAGACTAGCGGTAAGGTTCATTATGCTAGTCATATAGGACCAGATGGGCTTTCACCCCTCTTATTTCTTGCTTGATAGTGTATTGCTAATTGTTCTAATAGCTTAAATTCAGTGAATGTGCGTGTATATTGCGAGAGATGTAGTAGAGGGACTATAAGACGAGATTGTCCGAGAAGCATGCCTGGTGAAATACGGGTAGGAACGAAACAATTTAAATGCTAAGTTGTTTGTATTTGTATTTTTCTTTTTTGAATCTACGAATCCGGATATCATTCCCTTATTTTAATACGTGCTGGTTCGACCGGCCGTGCGGTGCAGGCAAGGCTGCTGGCCGCGCCTTGAAGGTTTTGCAGCCCGCTCCTTAACAAGGCATAAAGTGAGCTTGCCTCTAGAGTTCGTAACTCATCACGAGTATTGATTCCCGTAGACGTTGTCACTATTTCTATAAGCCAAAATTGGAAATTTGATCGTATTTATTTGTGAGATCGAGATCTGACCCTCATCGCTTATTCTTCCAATCAAATGAAATTGTTGTGCCGGGGGTGGGGGGGGGGGGGGGGGGGATTGGGGGGTGTTTGAGGTTTCAGACCGTACTTGAAACTCTTAGTCCTTCCCCTGTTCAAACAAGTGGACG
>JBAKGM010019368.1:0-10692 GCA_037177215.1 Asparagus racemosus | reverse complement strand
ACAAGGCATTCATTGCTTTAGAATCCAAATTTGCGTTGTTCCTTTGAGATGCAGTCCATTTCCGCGAAATACATTGCTTTAGAATCTAAATTTACGTTGTTCCTTTGAGATGCAGTCCATTTCTGCGAAATGAGTATTTAGCTTCTTGAATTTTGTTTCCACAACATTCTAAAGTTCGTAGCCAATTGATTAAAGATAGATTTGCATTTGGCACTTCCAATAGTTGGAATTCAAGCCATCGAACATTAGTGGACGATTAGTAGAATGTCCTTCCTTAAATTGTGAAGTTGAATCAAAAGTTGATGTCATCTTTCACCTTGCTCTGATATCAAATGTAGGATCGCTGATCTAACACACTAAAACACTAGAGGGGGGTGAATAGTATTTTATAAAAATTATGCAAAGTAGATTACAAATTGCAATAAAAATAGCATCAATCACAGAAAATAATCAACACAAACACAAGAGATGTTTATACTAGTTCTACCTCCCAGATGTACGTCCAGTCCACAAGCAAATCCCGCTCGAGATTTCCACTATGATTTTAAAGAACAATTACAAAATCGAAAAGCAAACCTGACCAATTTGCAAGACCATGTAAATTGCACACAATCTCTACACCAAGAGATCAATACCTCTCAAAACCTGAGAGAGAACTTTTATAAATCAACAACAACAATTCCTATAAGCCTTGATGTATTGTGATGTGTAATAGTGGCTTAGGAATCTTTTTAATCTCAGAAAAATGCCCAAGTGATTTGTATGTAATACTAATCTCAAAGGCACAAAAATTAAAGAATGCTCTTTCTCAATCTTCTTCTCTTTTGAATATTAAAGAAGCAAATCTTATGCATAGATTATGTTGTATATGTTTCTGAACTTTTAACCTATATATATCCCTTTGAAAAGGCACTTTTTCAATCAAAGAAACGAATATAAACGGCTAAAAAACAGACACAAATTCAAAAACTGAAAAGTCAGAAAACTGTCTATATAGTCGACTAATAATCATAGTAGTCAACTATTCTGTAATTTGACAGAAATTGTATTTTAAGTGTAAAAGCTTAGTAGTCGACTATTCTGTGATATACAGAATCTTAAATATGTCTAAGTCTTAAGTAGTCGACTACACTGTATATTAGTTGACTATTCCATGAAATTACAAAAACTTATATTTAGACACAAAACTTTGCTAGTCGACTACTATTCTAATTAGTCGACTATTAAGGGATAAAAAATAATATAAATGTAATATTTTAAGACTTAAAAAATAACTATAAACTCTAATGGTTAACATAGGGATTTCTATTGTTAACCAACACACTAAGCATGTATTAGTGTGTTCTAAATATGTGTGTGTGTGTGTGTGATCAAGACTTGTACAAAATTTCTAAGTAAAGAAGATATAAAAATTTACATTGATCTAAAGTCGATATCTTCAATGCTTCATAAAACCTTGAACTCATTTTTTACTTGTCCATACATCTTATTCATGTTTAAAGCTGATATTTGCATTGACAAGTTAGGATATATATATATATATATATAGCACACATACACACACAATATAAATTGTTATCATCAAAACAAAATCTTTGGAGATATGATATCCAACAGATACCACTATCGATACAAATATCGGTATCGAGTCAATTTAGGGGAAAACTAGATAAAATGCTGATAGTGTGCTACTTGGGGAGCAAGATTGATCCAATGGCTCATATTAATTTATATAAACTACAAATAGGGATAGAAAGTGAGGGTGAGGGATGTAAAAATTTTGTAAATCCTCTTTTAGAGGTTAGGAGGACTACTTTTTTGAGAAGGCTTTCCAAATATTGTAAAACTTTAGTTTTGCAATAAAAATAAAAAAAACTTCTCCTTTTAATTTTCTTTTTCTCATAGAGACTTGAAGAAATTTGGGTCTACACAAGGGGCTAACCCCTAACAATGTGAGTTTTTAATTTTTAAATTTTATTTGTTAATTAGAATTGATATTTAGGAAATAGTTTAGATTTAATTCATGCTTTGCTTCACTAATTTAATTTTCATGCTTAGTTAGTTTTTCTTGCTTAATTTAGGAGTAGATTTTAATTTTATGCTTGGATAGTTAGTTTATTTTCTTGATGTTATTTGCTTTTTATAATTTGGTACTTTTCTTGCCTTTTCTATTCATGTTGTCTTTTTTTGCTCACAATTTAGGATTTAATAATGTGTGTGGCTAAAATTCTTAGGATAATTAGGGTAAGAGGAAACTAGTACACATTATTTACTAGAATTAGATTTGCTCTTTTTTATGCCTTAATTTTACTTATGTAGAGATTAATCGTTGAAAATAATAGTGGATAGTATATTCTAATTTGATAGATTATATTTTCCTTAAGTGATTTGATAGTCTATGCTTACTAGAATTCTACGATTATTATTTTAAATTTGTTACATATGCATAAATTTTAATTTTAATTTTAGAATCTATCTTCATAATATATGCTTTCTTTAATTAGATTGATAAGTTTTGCTTTTTAATTCTAAAAATGAATTTAAAAAGTGAGTAAATTTTAGATCTAATAAATAGTTGTCTAGCGGAATCTATCATTATTTTCTAGTTTAAATCTCTTGCTCTCTTCCTCTTTTATTCCCTAGTTTTCTTAGTTTTTATATTTTATTTCATTTTCTATTTCTTTTGGTTTTTGCATTTTTTTTCTAGTTCTTTTACCTTCCATTTTCTTCCCCTTTTTTTTTTTTTTTTTTTCTTTCTTTGTATTTTCCATTTTTTCATTTGTATTTCATTCCCCCCCCCCCCCCTCTCTCTTTCTAGTTATATTTTCACTCTCTCTTTTTTTGGTTCTATTTTCTCTATTTCTTCCTAGTTCTATTTTATTTTCTTTATTAAAAAAAATCCAAAGCCCCTTTTTCAACACATTTTTATAAAAATATTCTTTTCAAATAACTTTCAAAAAGAAAATTTTCCATTTTAACTTTTCAAAAACCATCTCCTTGTGGTTCGACATTTTTTATACTATAACCTGGTTGTGCACTTACAACACACATTTCCCACAGAAAAAGGGTTGAGGTGATTCGTTGCGGTTATTGAGAAGTAGCACAATATCTTCATGATGATGAAAATCTCGAAAGTGCTCCCGAGAAATCTGTAATTAATGTGATTAGATGAGACGTGGCTGACGTATACCCAGTACAAATATTATCTAGTCTTGACTAGGATTTTATCTTAGCTTGGGGTTTGGAGCCATTGTTATTCATAGAACCCATATTTTACATTTGGGCTAACAAGAGCATATCGTGACAACAAGTGGACTCGATCAACCAGGTATGCACTTTAACTCACTAAAGTGTAGGACATTGTACTAAGCGTACAACCCAGTCACGGCTCATGGACCCGACCTAAAAGCCTGGATAAAGTGGTAAAGGTCTATAACGGCCAGACTCATCAGTTTTGTTACTATTTGACGCAGCGCAGAAGTAAAAACCTCAGAATCCACCAAGGGGTATTCTCTGAATCCACAAATAATGATCTCTGAATCCACGAAGAACTTCAAATCCATGAAGAAATTTAATAAGAGGAATTTTATTGATAAAAAAGTTATATGCCTCTAAGGATTACAAGACTCATCTTAAATAGAAAAACAAACTAGACTCCTACCATGACCCGAACTTTACTAAAAATAGAAATAAGAAAACTCTTCTTAAAAGACTCCCTATGATTAGGGAAGTAAATCGGTCAAATTTAGAATCAAACCGGATTTGCTTCCTAATCAAAACAGACTCCTAAAAGATTGCCTAAAATAGTAAAAAACTGACAAAAACTCTGATATCTCTCAATCCAGAGGGAATTTGGCAAAACAGACGGCGGCAAACAGAACAATGGTGGCTTTGGTTGACTCCGTCTCAAAAAAATACGCGATTTACATATATAATTCGTCCAATTCCAACATACGGTTTTAGAGATATGACATGTTCTTTGTTGCAAATTATTTTCCTCGACCGGGCCCGCGTTTGGACTTGTGACGATCCTGTTTCTCCATAAATATGTTCACAGTGCGTTCTACATCATTTTTTGTGGTAAAAAAAACTTAAGTTGTCCATAAACAAATGACTCAAGCTTATTCAGTTAAGCAAATATAGATGCAATGCAGAAATTATGAAGCTACTTATATTATTAATAATTCTCCAATCATCTAGATATAATTCAACAATTATCTTCAAGAAAATGATCTCTCTACTGAAAAAGTTAACATTAAAATTTTATATACTGAGAAGAAAGATATCCATCTCAACATTTAATTTTTGAAAACAATCCCTCTATTGTCATCAACTAGTTTCATGAAATAATGATTGTAAAACAAATAAAAATATTCTGAATAAACATAAATATGACTTAAATCATACCTTGTTATTGTAAAGTCATGGCAGCAAGAATAAGGCGATCTCCAATGAACTTCCTGAAGTGACCAACCATTTCTGCACGAGATAATTTGTTATCCGTTAAAAAATTATCAAGAAAATCTTATAATTTAAAACACAATCCTAAACTTTATTTAAAAATAATTTAAAACCCTTTAATTACCATCAAATCATTGTAGACCCTCTTTAGGATGTTTATCTTGTTTGACGGTAAAAACTTCGATACCACATAAATCATATTTGTAAGTGGTGGTACGAAAGTAGATGTTGGTTTCGGATATCCGTTGTTGCTAGCGTTGCCAGACATAGTAAATAATATTGCATTGATACAACCAAACAAAGAAAAATCACTAAACCTTGAAATTAAATGGAAAAGCAATCTTTGGGTTATTGTATATGACTCTTCACATTTTATATATAATATAAGAAAAAATTATTAGGGCTAAATATGAACACAAAGTAGCACGTAAGTATATAAAGCTAAATAAATTATTTTACAATTGTTTAATAAACTAAATATTTCAAATTGAAAATAGATGCAACGCGAAAAACCTTTATTGCATAAAATTATCTGTTACGACCCCCAAAAGCCACTAAATGTTAATCCTGCTGGAAAGCCAACACGTCCCGCTCCTCACCTAATCAGACGAGTTTAGAACCCAGAAGACTCAGGTTTCTCCCATGGCCGACTCAATAAGTTGACAACTCACAGCCGATTTAAAAGGCTCTTCACTGCAGACTCGACAACTATTAGCCGACCATTCTCGCGGCCGACTCGATCCACAGACAACTTGCATAACCAAGTGAGAAGGCGGTTTTGTCGGCCCTCAACCAGATAAATAAAGGAGGCGTTAGTTACCTCGAAGCTCTCGCCAGCCGACTGCTCTTACATTAACTGCCCTGGCTAAATCATCATTGCTCTAGCCCTCATAGCCTTTATGACTCATTGGACATCGTCAACGCTACGCACGCCCCGTTACTGTCGCATAAAATGCGGGATGACTCATCCCCCTCTACAGCCGACACCTGTACAACAAATAACGACAAAGCCGCTTGTTTGGACCCGGCTGAAATTACCTATTCGCCCTCTGAATATGCTATAAAAGGAAGATGTTGTCTGCTGCTTAGGGTAAGCACATTCTACCCCAGAAAACTCTTTTAACACTAAAATTCCCTACTCCACTTAAGTTTAAAGACTAAGTTGATTGTCGGAGGAACAACGGGAGAACCCAACTCCGCCCTCTTACGAGTTTTCATGTGCAAGGATGAACAGTGAGCCCTAGAACCAGTTCTTTGAAGGAGTTTGAGGATCCAAACACTCTCATAATCCACAAATAACCCTCTGTGTGATAACTATCATCAACATTATCTACATTATTTTTAAAATTATATTAGTATAAGAAAAAATGTCTTGCATTTCCAACAACAAAAGAAATCTAGAAAAAGAAAAAAAATGTTTGTACTATTTTTTTAATGAAATGAAAGAAGGACTTTATTAACCAATCAAATCATGCGCTACATGTTGTGCCGATATTATAGGCATTGCATCCTCCCACACCCTAGTAGAATTATAAAGTTTTGCAACTTAAGCCAAAATATGAGCTACTTGGTTTCCCGATCTAGGTACAAAAGAAAAGTAATAGAACTGAAAGTTATTCTCATATCTTGCAATTCATCAATAAGTCCTACATGTTGTGGTTGTTCACGGGGATAGTTGATGGATTGATTTTCATTGCTGAACTCATTACACCTTTATGGGATTACAAATGAATTCAATAAAAAGCTCGCCTTTTTATAAGGCTTACAATGAAAATCACAAAAAGATTATAACTTTTTAACCCTTAATGAACAAACACGGGATCCGTTTATCGGATTCTCGCTTGCGTGAGTGTCTTTGCCTATGCCGAGGACTTTTTGCGTTTGTGGACCACCACGCGATCAGATCCTTATGTTGTCGGTCGTTGAAGAACGAGATCTGAATCTAGATCAAAAAATCCCTCCTTTTTTTACGTGGGGAAGTTCAGATCTGGATTAGATCTAAAACAAAAGGGGTTATTTCATGAAGAAAATAATAGCCCTAGCCAGTGAAATCGACCAAGCGAAGTCATGGCTCTTCTCAGGACTAAGTCCAAGCTTAGATCCGGAGGAATACATCGTAGATCTGACGAAGATTTGCTCCTCTTGTTGGACAAGATCTGAGGTTGAAGGCGTTCTTCACTTGCTTGAGATCTAGATCTGGCCTTTTGATTTTGCAGATGCTCGGATCTATGCAAATGCTCGTGTGGATCTCGCCTAAAGATCTAAAATTTCTGATGAATTTTCCAACCCCCAGAATTGAATCCCCCTTGGCCTATTTATAGGCAAATGTATCAACGGGCGATGACTAAGAACGCAGGCGCCACGTACTAGCGGGCGATGACTAAGATTTTCCAAGAGCATCTTCGAAAAATAGTTAAGTGCTACGTCGGTGACTCAGTCGTGTAGAGCCGCAACAAAGGCGACCACATCAAAGACCTAAGGACAACGTTCGATCTCATGCGAGTTCACCACTTAAAGATATACCCCACCAAATCCTTTCTCAGGATGTCCAGTGGTAAATTTCTCGAGTTCGTCGTCACCACTAAGGGTATTCATATTGACCCAGATAAAGTGAAGGCGATACATGAATTGCAACCTCCGAAAAATCTAAGAGAACTCAGAGGGTTGGAGGGGCGACTAGCTTATATCCGACAGTTTATCTCGAATCTATTCAGGAAATGCCAGCCGTTCTCCAAGCTAAACAAGAAAGGGGTGTCATTTGTCTGGGATGATGCCTGCCAGAAGGCATTTGAGGATATCAAAGCATATATAGCTAATCCTCCTGTTCTCATTGCACCGAAGTCCGGTAAACCGTTCTTAGTTTATACCAAGGCGACGAACCATTCGTTAAGCGCTTTACTCGCGCAAGACGATGACAACGGTCACGAATAGGCAGTGTATTATCTAAGCTAGACTTTAGTGGGTGCTAAATCTCGCTATCCGATGATCGAGAAACAGTGCCCTGCGTTGGTGCTCGCGATTTAGAAGATGCGATACTACTTAGTTGGACAGACGATTTATGTTATCTCCAACGTAAATCCAGTCCGGATATACATGATGCAACCAGCCTCTATGAGTTAGAGTTTGGCAAAATGGGCCTTGCTCTTGTCTCAATATGACCTACACTTCAAGCAACAGAAGTCAGTCAAGGGACAGGCAATCTGCGACCTCTTGGCAACTAACCCAACAGTGGATGCAGCTGAGTTATATGATGACTTTCTAGACCAAACTCATGAATTCAACACTACGTCGCATCAACAAATATGGCGATTATACTTTGATGGAGCCTCTTGAGCAACCAATGTGGCAAGTATCCCTGGATGTTCTAAGATCTCTTCTAGAGTTAGAGTTGTCTTAGTTTCCTCAGGGAAGCATGTGATGCCTCGGGCTTACTCGCTGACCGAGCTGCACTCTAATAATGTGGCTGAATACAACGCGTTACTTATTGGGCTCAGTTTCGCCAAAGAGCTGAGAGTCGAATATCTCAAAGCCTTTGAGGATTCCTAACTCATAGTCAGATAGATCCGTGGAGACTACGGAGTCAGAATCTAGACCTGATTCTGTATCACCAGGTGGTCGCTGAGGTGGCGGAATCGTTTGAAGAATTTTTCATCGAGTATATTCCGCCCCTCCAAAATGCATATGCGGACACATTAGCAGTATTATCAGTGTCATTGGTGCAACCTCTTAAAACGGAACAGTTAATTACTGTGAGAACTCATCAATTATTTGTACCAATATATGATGAGGAGGAGAAACACAAGGTGGTGGTCATCAAAGAGGTGTACACAACCCAAGCTGAACTGGAGCCCCGGGCTCTTTCCTATCATCAACTACGTCTTACACGGCATTTTACCCAAAGACGTGAAAGAGAGGGAATCGATCCGATAAAGAGCGCCGAGGTTCTTCTATGATGCAGAGACTCAGACGTTATATCATCACGGGTATGATGGCTTGTTGCTCCGGTGCCTTTCAAACAAGAAAATGGAAGAAGTCCTTAAGGAAGTACATGAAGGAGAATGTGGCGCATACTAACCCGGTCCCAAACTTTATGAACGTATCAGGAGAATGGGGTACTTCTGGCCAACGATGATCAATGACTCAATTGAGTACGCTTGAAAGTGTAACGCGTGTCAAATTCACGCGAACTACATGCATCAACCTCCGGAGCATTTGCATCCTTTGGTTACATCCTGGCCGTTCAAGACATGAGGAATGGACATTGTGGGTCCTATTTTTCCTCCATCGGTTAAAGATGATCGGTTCATTTTGGCGATTACCGACTACTTCTCTAAGTGGGCTGAAGTAATCCTGCTTAAAGAAGTGAAGACGAACAATGTCATCAGGTTTATCAAATATCACGTCATCTATCGACACGGCGTGCCGAGATGAATCATACATGATAATGGTCCTCAATTCGTCAGCAATACCTTCATCAGGTTTTGCGGGAAGTTTAAGATTCAAGATGTCTTGTCGATGGCTTATAATCCTGTTGCAAACGGATTAGCGGAGACATTCAACAAAATAATCATTAAAATCTTATCAAAGCCTGTGAAGACCAACAAACGTGATTGGGACGATATACTTGGAGAAGTACTCTGGGCATATCGCACCACAATACGCACGCCTACCGGAGCTACCCCATATTCTCTTGTATACGGGTGCAAAGCTGTACTTCCTTTGGAAATCTAAATCCCATCACTTCGTATCACCCTCGCAATGGCGATGACGGTGGAAGAA
This sequence comes from Asparagus racemosus, assembly GCA_037177215.1. Classification (NCBI taxonomy): domain Eukaryota; kingdom Viridiplantae; phylum Streptophyta; class Magnoliopsida; order Asparagales; family Asparagaceae; genus Asparagus; species Asparagus racemosus. The sequence goes on along the minus strand of JBAKGM010019368.1, from coordinate 1,452 downwards.
CAACATCAGAGATGCATTGAAGAGCTTGAGATGTTGGATTAAAAGCGCCTAGAAGCTCAACAACACATCGAATTCTACCAAGCTAGAATGTCAAGGGCTTTGAACAAGATGGTCCGATAGAGGAGCTTTAAGGAAGGAGATCTGGTCCTCGCTGCTCGACGACTGATAATTCTCAATGTAGAGAAAAAGAATAAGTTTGAACTCAAGTGGGAAGGACCGTTTGTGATAGACACAATCTATTCGAACAATGCGTATCGTTTAATCACCTAAAATGGTGACATGCAATTAATGCCGATAAATGGAAAGTTTCTGAAAAAGTACTATCCTTAGTACGTTTGGGATAACCCATTTTGATGGGAAGTTCCTCGTAGAATATTTCACCCGTTTTCCTTGAGGATAACCCTAAATTTATTTTTCCACCATAAAATTTCCTTCACACTGGAGATAGAATAAAAATTCTTCCTCTCCAAGTGTAAGACCCCCTTCGTGATAAACAAAAGAGCTCTATCCTTTCCTCTTCGGTCACGCCTCCCTAGTTAGGGCTGAATTGGAATATCATCTCGATAAACAAGAAAGTCATTTCTAGATCAGATAACGAGTCCTATAAAAGTGAAAGTTATCTAAATCATTTCGATTCTCAGAGTGGAGATCCCACTCTTAGTTTCATCTGTCAAGATTCTTGAAGTGGAGATCCCACTTTTAGTTTCTTTCATGCTGGAGATAGGATATAAAATCCTTCCTCTCCTATATCGAGAAACAGAATATAAAATTCTTCCTTTTCCACGTCAACCCCCAGAGATAGAATATAAAATTCTTCCTCTCCAGGAGCAACGGACAGGATATAAAATCCTTCCTCTCTTGTTTGAGTTTCATCTTCACCTGGAGATAGAATAAAAAAATCCTTCCTCTCTACCATCGGGAAACAGAATATAAAATTCTTCCTTTCCCAAATCAACTTTGGAGATAGCATATAAAATTCTTCCTCTCTAACACCTGGAGACAGGATATAAAATCCTTCCTCTCCACCCTTGAGAAACAGAATATAAAATTCTTTCTTTCCTACGTCAATGTTTTCTAATCCTTCAATCCAAGATTCATCTTCGAGAATTTTATCTCAAAGCCTAAGTAGGGATAAGTCAACGCCTAACACGCGTTACCGGTTTAATCTTTTACCGATTGAAGAAGACACCAGAATTCAAATCTGGAGAATTTTATCCCGAAACCTAAGTAGGGATAAGTTTACGCCTAACACGCGTTGCTGGTTAGTGTTTGGGTCGAAAGTGAGTTTCTTTGCGGATTCCATTACAAAATGTTTTGAAAATGAATACAATTGAAAGATTACACGTGTAAAACTCTCAATTACAAAGAAAATTGCAATCACTCTCTACAAACTCGAACAGAAGAGTCACTACGTAGTTATCTCCTGCTTTTGTGGGTTGTTTGCCTGTGCCG
>JBAKGM010019367.1:0-10692 GCA_037177215.1 Asparagus racemosus | reverse complement strand
TAGGTTTTATGCACGTGCAATGCATGTGATTAAATATCATGAATAAATATTTTTGGTTTATTTACTTACTAAACTTTGCTCCTCAGTTCTACTTTGATGGTTTTTACTCACTTATGTCTCTAAAATTTAGCGCTGTGATTATTATTATTTTTTTGATGTTTGTTCAAATGATCTACATCCAGTTTAATTAGATTTTCATTTTGATAATTGAATTGACAGGTAACAAATATACCCAAAGCCAATTTGAATTATCATGTTATTTGATGGAACCTTTGGTTAGATTCTGGAATCAATCAAAGGCTACTCTCTTAAGGGTGCTAATGAAAAGCTGTGCATTGATGGCATCAATCCCTACTATATTTCTTATTTGTTAATGAAAGTAGTAGATATATTGGTTAGGAGATCCCTCGCCATCAATTGTATGTAACATCGGTAACTTAAACTTCATTGGGTAAGGAACTGTGTCTCATTCAATGGGATAAGGTCAAGTAATCCCAATGTTTCTCAGCTCTGTTCACTTTGTTAGAGCGTTAAGCTAGTTCTGGAGTTCTTCGAGCACATTTGCTTAGTGTTTCGTCTTTGGTGGATTTGACATATCAGATTGTAACTGAGAGGATAAAGCATCTTCTTAGTGTGGTGGCTCCTTCTCTATGATTGGTCGCTTCCCTTTTGAAGAGCTCTCCGGGGGCTGAGAGGCCAACAATAACTGTTGAATCAAATTTTTGAGTTGCTCGAAGCATTCATCATATGCTTACTTTTGGGCCTCGATTTGATGAATAAGGTTGTCGTGGGCCTCTCTGTCCATCATGTATGTAATCCACCCTCGCTCTTGACTTGAGCTAGGAGTCGCATTCGACACAATAGCTAAATTAGCATTGCTAACAGAAGGGTGGTCCACTTGTAAGGAAACTCGTGGAGCATGCATCCTTAGGAGAGAATCAAAGGGGATTGTCATTCCTTACGTTGACCTAGTATGACAAAAAAACATAGTTGATCTGTGAAAGTATACTCCCTATGCTTGGAGAATATCTTGGATTAGAAGGACTATCATCCTCATCTTCACCTTCATCCTTGGTCACATTGGTCATATTGACCATGAACTCTTGTAGATTAATTTTGTTCTTTCGGGAGTGTCATCACCATTTATTCCTAACCTCTGAAGGCTTTGGAACAAGACTAGATGGCTAAACACTGACTTTTTTGCAAGTAGGGACTTGCATTGGCAATTCATTTGAACTACAGTGACAATCTCTTTTAGGGTTAGGCTGTGCTAATATTGACGCTCCCTCTTTAGAGAAAGGAACTCGCTTAGATAAAAGGGAGTCTCATCTTGGCTAAAATGATGGTGGCTCTTCTTGAGAGCAACTTTGCCTACTTAGCTTTTGGTAAATGAACATCGCCTATGTTGATGTTGTTTTGACCTACAACAAGCATGGTCAATTGAGTCCTCATGATAAGTCAAAGCTTGTGATTAAGATGAAGAATCACCAATGGTGATTTGTAGGATTTTGGATGAAGGGTGACCAACATTCTTGGCTTCATTTAGAGAAGAATGATGAGAGTCACAAGACGCTTTGTAGTGGAGTTTCAGAGGGATTGTGGACTGAAGTCCAAAATAAAGAGACATATGAACATCTTGACGTTCGTTTAGAGTGAGGGTTGCTAGTTGTAGGCGTTGAAAATCACTTATTAGTACCCGAACCAGACTCGTGACGGTGGGTTCGTAATCGACAACTCATCAAGCGATGCGACCAAGAACCGCTAACGACGTAACTACGCCACAAAACACATAAAGCGAGTCGACAAACGCATAAAGTGAGTCGGCAATGCGTATGAATCAACGAAGTGACATATTGAAGCTTCAATTCAGCAAGGATCGGCAAGGCGAGTTGACTAGTCTTGAGCATTGACGAGACGAACTCAAGCGACGGCACTAAATGGCACTCAGACTTTAGACTCCAGAATTAACAAAACAGACAAACCAAGCTCAGAAATACAGGAAAACAAACCAAGGCAGGCAAAAATCTCGACAAAAGCTGAAACAATTCGGCCTGGGCCGAAACACTTCAGCCTGAAGGGGTTCAGACATGGCCCAAGCACTTTGGCCTTGGATGAAGTTATTCAGCCATCTGGCCGAACCAACACCCCCTTCTTTTCCTATAAATAGGGGGGTGGTCTCCATTTGCGGGGGGTTGGGAAATTTTCTCGGAGATTCGACACTTGTGAGAGCTCTTTCGCACAGATCCAAGCGCCGGCGAAGATCAAAAACTCAGATCTACATTCCGTGCAAACAAGGGGTTCATTCCACTTCAGATCTACATTGCGGGGTAGAGAATCGAGTTCGGATCTACAATGATATAGGTCGGGTTTGCGGATCTACCCTCAAGGCTAAGCTTCGTCTTAGTCTTAGGGTTAGTGTGTGATTTCTCCTTGTAGATCTCACCCACTCCGGCGATCATCTCCTTTGTGAGATTGATCCCCGTGGGTGTTTTATTTCCTTCGTGAAATAAACACCCCAGATCTTTAGATCCAGCATCTAGATCTCTACTTAGATTGGGATTACGCGGTGGTCCACGGACGAAATAAGTCTCCGTCACAGGCAAAGATACCCACGCAAGCGAGAATCCGATAAACGGATCCCGCGTTTGTTCTAAAAGCGTAAAGTTGTAATCTTTATTTTTCGATTCTCATTGTCAGCTTTATAAAAAGGCGATCTTTTTATTTGAATTTCGTTTGTAATCCCATAAAGGTGTAACGTGTTCAAATCAATGAAAATCGAGGCAACTTTCATGGCGAACACTAGTTCTTCACTCTGGCTAAATTTTGACTGGCTTCCAGCAAAGCAAAGGCTGCTGGTGGTGAAGCTTACTTTGCTATAGGTGAGGGTCAGATCTGTCTCCATCTTCCCATTCTAGCAGATCTTACGGTAGCTCCTAGTAGTAGCTGTAAGTGACTTCTCAGAGGAAATAAACTCTTTTCCTGGTCAAATTTGATGCCCAAAGTTTTAGCAGTAGACCCAAAGGACTTGTTGTCGGACTGTGACATGATTTTCTCGTCAGTTAAGAAAGTAGTCCCTAGTAAAGTTGCCCTCCTATTTTGAGTCTTAAAGTTAACAACCTACAAATAGAAGTTACAATTTCAAGAATTTAGAAATAAAGCAAATTTATAAACTGGGTTCTTTTTTGTGTGTCGATGGAGCGCCATCCTAGTGCTCTGTTGATGGTCCAAGCAAGAAAATGAGTCTTTTGCTGATTTCAAAAGAATACTGAAGTCTTCCTTCTTTGAGAAAGGAATGCCAAAGTTCCAAGTTCACCAAAGTTAGTAAAATTCTGATCTCTGATCTACATATCTTGTTGTCATCCCAAAATGAGCAATCTCCTCTCCTCTTTTAGGCTAAGAGAAAATTAGTGGCTATTAAATATGGGTTAATGGCCATCAACTTAGGAGATAGTGGGGTGAAACATTTCCTCAAAAGTAGTACATGAAATGGCACTAGGTGAGGTTCACCAATAATGGCCATAGATGAGGTTCGTTTTAGCAAACTTCAACAAAATGTGAGTGACGTGGCTTGTGTGGGATTATTTGGGTAAAGCTCGTTCTGGTCAAACTTCACTTGAAGCTTCACTTTACCTTGTTCTTGAGATCGAGCATCATTATGACTTCAGCAAGCTTCGCTATGTCTCTGGAGAGCTTAGGTATGACTTGTATGTGGGTCATTCCGATCTGATTAAGTATTTAGCCCATATGTATTCACTTCTTAGGATCATGTTCGACTCAAGTATTAAATTTGTGTTATCTGTACTGAGTATTGATGCAGGATAAAGCTTGTACATTTTAGTTGTCTATAGTAAGGAGTTAAATCTTTTTCTCAATAATGAATTTTTCTATGGTTCATTCAATTAGAGTTTTGCTATGTCAAATAATGTTATCTTTGCTCCATCTATGTTCATCTCGCACAAGGATCTGAAATAAATACTTGCAATTTCCATTGTTGATATGCCTTAAATTATAAGTTCATTTGAATTTCAACATGTTTCTTTCATGAAGAAGGGGTATTAGTTAAAGGGGTATTAGTTAACCATGGTTGTGAGTCATAGGCAATTCTATGATATTTTTTATTCGAACATTCGTTATCAACATCTTAATCTATTTTCTTTTTGTAGCCTTTGCAGGAGTAGAACCACAAGGTCACTCCTATTAAAAATGAATTTATTTATTCCTTAAAGGTGGATTAACACGTGTCTATAACGGTAAACTCTAGTTATGTACAGTAATAGAATTAGTTTAATTGTGTGAATTTTAGAGTAGTTTTTGTAAGATCGTACCCCTATTGAATGTTATGATGTATGCATAATATCACTAATTTTCATTTCTGCTGCATTTGTAAAAGGAACATAATGGACATGCCTCTGCCTTGACATCTTGTTTTGAATTAGTCTTTCATATTATCTTAAAAATATAATTTTTTATTTTGTTATAAGGATAGTTGCCCATTTGAGATTACCATTGTGCTATGTCTTTAGCAAGTTGTATCTTTGGGTTGATATACATTGATGCTTATCTCCTACATATTCAAGACAGCTATAAGTCAACTTTGTTCTTTAGTGGCCATTAGTAATAGTTTTAATAATCAAATAGGTTAAATTCATATGTAGAGATCTTGACGTGTGATAATTCTATTATAGGCATATTTTTAACCGTGTTTTCATGAATTGATCCTTAATTGGTAGTCACACTGATGGGGTCGGTGATCACCACATTTTATTACACTTTTATACTCTAATTATCTATTTTATTGAATAAATATACTTAATAATAGCATTTGTTTTATAAATTTATAGGAGTAAAGAGTTTCTTAAACAAGAGATCAAAGAAGCCCAACATGCCTCTACTTGAAGCCTAAGGGCTTGTTTGGATTAGGGGTAATAAGGGGTAGGGGAAGTTAGGGAACTCTTTATCCTTGTTTGGGAATTAAATTATACTAGGTAAGGGAGGGTGGAAGTAAGGTAAGGAGGGGGGAAAACCAAGTTTTTGTTCCCCTCCAAATTGAGGTTTAACTAGGGTGAAGGGAAGTAAAGGGAACCTTCAATAAAAAAATAATTATGGAGAGGTAAAGGGAACTTTTAATAATAAATATTTATGGAGAGACCATTTTACCCTCTATCTAACTTCTAACAATAAAAGACTTAATAATATGCAATGTTATTTATGTTAGTTTATATCTATTCCCTTCCCTTTCCTTTATTTTATTAAACTTCCCAAATGGTGTGAAATAAGTTCCCCTTGATTTTTCTAACCAAATATTCAAATAAGTTTTACATGTTCCCTAACCTTCCCTTAACTCAACATATTCAATGCTCGCTTAACTTTCCTTCACTAGGTGCAAATCCAAATAAGCACTAAGAGAAGCGTAGAGAAAGCCGACAAAGCCCAACCAAGAGAAGTCGAGTCACCAAGTCAACAAAGAAGACAAAAGTCTATTACAAACTAATTGATGCACTAATAGATGAGCTACTCGATTAGAATGTAATGGAAACACATCAATGGCTAATTATGATTTTTTAGAGCTCAAGACTAACCCAAGGGCTAAAGTTGATTGTTGTAGGCGATAAGTAGGAGTAGAGAGTGAGGGTGAGGGATATGTAAAATTTTATAAACTCCACTTTGGAGGAGAGAACCTTTAATTAGCCTTCCAAATTGTAAACTTTAGTTTGCAATAAATAAATAAAAATTCTCTTTTTAATTTTTTTCTTCTTCTCTTTCATTGATGAAAATTTGCTTCACAAAGGAGCCAATCTCTTGCTATATGAGTTTTTGTTTTCCCTCTTTTATTTTCTTATTTAAAATTGCATATTTAAAATTTAACTTCTCTTTTTTATTTCACGCTTTGTAGTTTAGATTTTTCTAACTTTTTATTCATGCTTTATAGTTTAGATTTTAATATTTTGCTTTTTATTCTTACCTTCTACTTTAGATGTTTATTTTCTTATTTCTATTCATGCTTTAAAATTTAGGATTTATTAGCTTTGTAGTATGAGCAGCCAATTGCTTTAGGATTTTTAGGATTAGATGAAACTAGTTTAATTTTCATCTTTATTTTTAAATTGCTCTTTTTTTATGCCTAAATGATCATACTTAGGATAATCAACTAGAATAATACTTGGTAGAAAAAGAATTTGATAGGCTATACATATCTTAAATAGTTTGATAGGTTATGCTTTTTTAATTCTAGAATTACTTATAGTTATTTCTTTCTATTCATGAACAGTAATATTGCTTAAATTGTTTTTATTAGGCTGTGTTTGTTTTGAATAACTTGATAATCTATGCTTAAGAATTTTAAGTAAAATGAGAATAAAAAGAACGTAGTTTTTAAATCCTAATAGAAATTAACTAGTGGGTTCAATTCTACATTCCTAATTTATTGAATTAATTTCCTCCATCTTTTTTACTTGCTTCTTGTTTTGATTTTAATCTCTTTCTTATTTTCTTATTTTTCTTTCATTTGTTTCTTTTCTTTTTTCAATCTCTATTCTTGTTTTTAGCCTTTATATTTGCAACAATCACACTCAAACTAACCGCTACTCTCTCTTTTCTTTCACATTTCAAGAACTAATTTAGGACCTTTCTAACACACTCCTTCCTCATGGGATCGATACTTGCATGCTACACATACTACTTGTACAGTTACAACATTTTAGTTAGAATACGCCAAGTTTCTAACACCGTTGCTCGGAGAGGTGCTTGTAATTAAGATTTTTCTAGTTTGGCTCGTTGATTTGTGCATTTCATTGTGAAGGATTAAACTAGAAGAATATTGAAGGTTGAAGAAGAAGATTTGCTTCAAGAGGGGCTAACCCCTTGCAAATGTGAGTTTTCATTCTTGTGATTTTCAATTTCACCCTCTAATTAGGTTTTTCGCTATTATGACCAATTAGGTAATTTAAAAAGTTCTCTTGTTGACCATAATAAAATTCACCATTCACTTGAATAACTATTTTTTGGCATCCACTTGTAGATGCGTTCATTTCTTAGGGTTGCATTTGCGTATAGTTAGTAAGAATCACCAGAGTGATTTGAGCATTTTGATTTGTGCACATACTTGAAAATGCTTTGAAGGGTAAGATCCAAATCAAGATAAGGTGAGATTTCATCACTATTTTCTTAGCCCAAGAATCACTTAACACCTCTACACAAACCCAAACCTTAAAATTCATTAGACATTGGCCCCTAAGGATTCGCATTCAATAGGAAACATGAAATTCTTGAGTGAATTGGTTTAAGTTTATTTTACTCTGTTGCTATCTAAGGAAATGTTTAAGGTTGCATAAAGTGCTCTGCAAAGAAAAAGGGTCTTAAACGGTCTCCGACCTTTCTCTAGTATTATCCTTATCGGTCTAACTGATTAGGTGAACTCGAATCATTTCACTAAAGAAGTTTTTGGTTAGGTGATGGTCTAGTGGAGTTTAGGCTTAACCCTAGAACTTAGTAGTGATTGTTCAAGTGACTTGCGTTTTGATTTGTTTAGTAATTTTTTGTTATCTATTTCTTTTTATTTTCAAAACTCTTTTAGATCTTTTACTTTTTTACCTTCTTAATAAAATTTAGACCTTTTATTATATTTTACAAAAATATATTAAAAATCATTAAAAAAAGTACTTTAATTGGTGTATGCAAAACCGGATTAGGGATAATACAAAATATTTAGTTTGTGTTGAATCTGAATCAAAAGGAAATGACCCGTCTGAATCCACTCGTTCTTTAGGATATTTGCTATCCTAATAGGAATACAATCTCTTCTTGTATTAGATTTTTTGATATTAATGGTGCTAATTATGAGCTTATGTCTCACTTCATAAAAATGCTTCTCAAGTTTTTACGAAATGGGTCTGAAGATGCCTATATTTTTATATCCAAGTTTGAGGAAGTTTATCATATAATTAAAATTAGAGAGTTATTAGACACTACAATTAAGCTCTGATTTATCCCATTCGCTCTAAAAAATAAGACTAAGACATAGTTGTGTAGCTTACCCATAAATTATATCTCAACTTGGGATGAATCTATTACCATTTTTTGTAAAAAAAAAAGCTTCCTAATTTATAAAATGGTAGAGCTTAGGAAAAACATTTCACCTTATAAGATAATTACAGTAAAACTATTCTGGAAGTTTTTTGATAGGTTTAACGATCTTCTTATCCAATGTCCTCAATATAGTTCAGAGAAGTGGTATTTATGCCTAATTATCTATGAAGGATTAGATTATTCTTTAAAGACATCCCTAGAATCTATGTGTCAAGGAAATGTCATAAAGAGAATTGATGATGAAGTCTGAAAAGTTTCATAGAACTTATCCAAGAAAATCATACAATGGGAACACTATGATAAAAGAGGAACTTCATCAGTTCTCTTAACTAAATGCGGGGGTTTATCCTTAGAGTCAAACATAACCTCTGAAGCTAAGATAGCTACAATCCTACATCATTTAGAAGCTTTAGAATTCAAAGATCGACCTCTCGTTCATATCAACCAACTTTCTTCTCTAGGATATCAAAATTGCTTGTCTCCTACTCATGTTTCGGAAGAGTGTCCACTTGTAGGAAAATATCTACCACTTGCACAGATGAACGCTGCATTCCAGTATCCTAAGAATGATTCATTTCTCTAACTTACAATCAAGTATAGAGAAATCATCCTAATGTGCATGGAATTAGGCAAATTTCTTAAGACATTCAAATTTCACTCCCACTTTAACTCTAAAATTTCCTAGGGAAGCACAGGTCGGCTCAGCATTAACAATTTTCATAATCCACAACCAAATCTTTCATACCAAAAATAGTCATCACATAATCATTCTCTAAATAATATTCAACTGAGTTCTGACTATGAAAAATAATTCAGTATCTTAGAGAAAGGTCTAGAAACCATGACAAAAAGCATCTTCAAATCACCAACATATTGACTTAGTCATCCAACACTCTAAATTCCTTCATAGAAATAATAGGTTAATTGTTAAATTTCAACACTCAAGCCATAACTAGACTAGAAATTCAACTAGAACAACTAGCTAGTGTTGTGTGCGAGAGAGAGAAAAGAAAATTTTTGAGTCAGCCAGTTATAAATCCTAAAGGCAGTAGATCAAGTTCATCCAATCCAGCTCGAGTAAATTTAGTCCACACATTAAGGTTAGAAAAATTGGTTGACAACCAAGTTAGAATACGTCCAGATTGAACTCCTTCTTTGTATTCTCTTATCTAATCTGCTAAACTTAAACAAATATCCCCTCCTTCTGATAACTTTGTGCAATCCACATTCTCTTCTAATGACCAAGAACCTAAAACTGAACCGGAGCTCAATCTAGATGGGTATAGACTCGTTGCAACCTTTCAAGATGGACTCAAACCAAGGAAGAACTCTCCTAAGAAATATTTAAGTAGGTCAAGGTCAACATCCCTAATTTAGATGTCATCCAACAAATCCCATCTTAAGTAAAGTTCTTAAAGTATTTGTGCACTAAGAAAAGAGTAACCAATATTTCTAAGAAAATCTTTTAGCCATTAATATCAGTGATATTGTTCCAAAGCTCATGCTCCTGAAATATAAGGATGCAGGTTGTCCTACTATATCATGTGTAATAGAAAATACCTTTATTGATAGGGCACTTCTATATTTAGGAGCTAGAATAAAACAATTTTTTATTCAGTCTATTAATAGCTAGGGATAGGAGAATGTAAATTTACCAGATGCCCTCTCTAAATAGTTGATAGATCTGCGAAGATACCTAAAGGAGAAATAGAGGATGTTCTGATTAAGGTTGGAGAGTTCATATTTCTTATTAATTTCATAGTCTTGGAAACGCAGCCCATTTTCAATCTCAAGTGTCAGATTTTGGTTATTTTAGTACGACTACTCTTAGCCATTTTAAATACTATGATCAATTGAAAAACTTATCAAAAGTCGTTATCCTTTAGAAGCATGACTGTAGAATTCAACATCTTTAATCTAGGAAAATAACTAAATGATCCATTAGATCAATCCCAATAAGTGAACTTCATTTAGGGAATATCAAACGAAGAGTTAGAAGAAGAGTGTGAGTTAGACCTGGGTTTTGAGATGATCATTGATGAAGAAATCAAGCTGTTAGAGGAGTAAGAATGAGAACAAGTCTATAAGAGGAAAACCACTGAGTTCGACACAAGTTTCACTAATCCCAACTTCGAAGAACTCTTTGCTGATGAACTTAGATTCCTAGAAGATATGGAACGATTGGCCTATCATGCCTTAACCATGAATCTCGGGTTTGAGGAAAAAATTTTAGGATAAACATTCATTCACGTATAACCTAAATTCAAATTAGCATTCTAATTGATCGGCACTGAAAATTCAAGATGCATGACCCTCTACCAACTTGCTATCAAATACTACAAAACTTATTAAAAACTCAGAGATCACAGAATCTAAGCACATCATAAGGTAGGTGATGATGTAGAATGTAAGTTGTTAATTTTCAATCTTCTATTCTGCATCTTTACTCTATGTCTCATAATAATAAGAATAATAAAGAATTTTATTTTCTCTTGCTTGGAGAGCTTATTTTTCTATATTTCAAAAACAAAAGAAAAAAAGAGAAAGGGGGGGGGAGAGAGGGAGGGAGAGAGAGAGAGAGAGAAAGGGAGAGAGAGAGAGAGAGAG
>JBAKGM010019366.1:0-10692 GCA_037177215.1 Asparagus racemosus | reverse complement strand
GGTCCCTGATTCTTCCAAGCTGCATGAAGATTTACCAGATGAGATCGCTGAAGCTTGCATGACTCAAGAGGTTATTCTGGTATTGTTCATGAGAAAAATTCAAGAAGATGTAAAATCAATGTAATTCTCTCTAATTGACTTAGAAAAAGAATGTGTTACAATCTCTCAAAGTAATCTCTCTCTAACCGACTTAGAAAAAAGAAATTACAAACTTCCTCGATCGGTTACCCGACTTACAAAAGAAGGAAGGATCGACAGAGATCCTCCCTTTTGTTTAAGGCTGGGTTCTTCGCGGTAGCGATGAGAGCTTGAGTCTTGTATCTCGTTGACGATCCGATCGTCTTGGCTCGTGAAACAACGTTGGGAAGAACTCGCTGAGCAAGTTTTGAACTCTAACGAGTGTTACGAACTCAAGAAGGAGTTTGATCCCTCCAAAGAAGACTTCTTTCACCCGTGGAAGTCCTCTTCGTGGCCCTTTTCAAATAGGAGTTGAAGATCCAAAAAAAAGAGCTAAAAAAGCCAAAAAGCTAAAGCCCCTTAAAGCCAATCCTCTGGTCCGAGAGAGGGCCCTTCAGCTGATTTTTTAGCTATTTATAGGGGATTAAGGGAATGTAACTGACCCCTTAAATCTCTCCTAAACAAGGGTTAGTTGCCCTTAAATCATGCAAAATAGTTTTAGAACCGTTTAGATTGTATTTGAATGAGTCAAATGCGAATTTCGTGTTCTGGAGTGAAACTCACGTCTTCAGCTCAAAACGGGAACACGGGGTTGGGACCCTCGCGTTTTGAGCATGAGGGTGTCCTTTGTGTTACAAGAATTAGCCCCTCGTTTTGAACTTCGAATGCGGTAATGAGCTCCGCATTTTGAGCTTAGACGCGGTACTGAGTTCCACACTTTGAGTTTGGACACGCGGTGGTGAGCCCCGCGTTCTGTACTTTGCAACGTGATGGTGAGCCTCGCGTTTCGAGCTTGAAGTGCGATAACGAGCTCCAAGTTTCATACATTGTGATGCGATGGTGAGCCCCACGTTTTGTGCTTGGACGCGATGCTGAGTTTCGCGTTTCGAGCTTGAAATACGGTAACAAGCTCTGCATTTTGTACTTTGTGACACGATAGTGAGCCCCGCATTTTGTGCTTGGACATGATGCTGAGCTTCACGTTTCGAGCTTTGAAGAGATTGTTTTCTTGTAATCTTTTGGTTAGATTTCATAAGATTTTTCAAGTTGTAACCCCTATGTTCCAGAGTCATCAAATTGTAACTCTCCTCCGCCATTGTGAAGGTCATCAGATTGTAACTTTCGCTGACAGTGTTTTGTGGGTAGTGGCTATCATGAAAAAACTTTTCGACAGCCTACAGGTATGGAAGCTATTCTTTGATGGAGCATATAGAGTAAGACCAGATGGAGAAATTACAGCCGGTGTGGGGGTTGTCCTCATCTCTCCAAACGGTCACGTGATCCCAAGGGGGTTCTCCTTAATTGAGCCATGCACTAATAATGTAGCGAAGTATAATGCTTTATTATTAGGAATACAACTAGCCATGGAAATCAACATTCGATACCTCGATGCTTATGGTGATTCTCAACTCATCGTGAATCAAGTTCGAGGAGAATATGAGGTATGCAATGAGGATTTAATCTCTTATCATTCAGCGGTCCTAAAATTAGCCTGAAAGTTCGAAGGCTTCTTCATAGGATACATTCCGCGAGTTCAGAATGCATATGCAGACGCTTTGGCTTCATTAGCAAACTCACTAGCATTACCACCAAAGGCTGAGACAATAATATTTATCACGGGTCGTGATTTGTATTCTCCCAGACTTCCTACAGAGGAAAATTCAAAAGAACTAACAAAAGGGGATGTTTGTAAAACTTCCATCGAACTCGAACCAAGAGATTGGCGATTTCCTTATATCAAGTACGTCTTGTATGGGATTCTACTGGATAACCCCTAAGAAGCGGCCACCATTAAACGGAAGGCCCTTCGATTTTACTATAATGCAGTTTCCCATACCTTGTATCGCAAGTCAGATGATGGAATCCTGCTTCGTTGCCTCTCCCGAAAAGAGGCACGAGGAGCTCTAAAAGAGGACCATGATGGGATGTGTGGAGCTCATCAACTTAGGAATAAATTAGGAGATCGACTCTGGAGAATCGGCTACTATTGGCCAAAGATGTTTGTTGATGCCATTAACTACGCTAAACAAGGACCATGACGGGATGTGTGGAGCTCATCAACTCAGGAATAAATTAGGAGATCAACTCTGGAGAATCGGCTACTATTAGCCAAAGATGTTTGTGGATGCCATTAACTACGCTAAACAATGTCATGTGTGCCAAATCCATGATGATTTTATTCATCAAGCGCCAGGAAATCTGCATTCAACATCCTCTTCATGGCCATTTGAAATGTGGGGGAAGGATATTGTTGGGCCTATTTCTCCACCAACATCCAAAGGACATCGATTTATCCTAGCTATAACTGACTACTTCTCCAAGTGGTCAGAGGCTATTCCTTTAAAGGAAGTCAAAACTTCATACGTAATCAAGTTTATTAAGCATCACGTCATCTATCGCTTTGGTGTACCGTGGTGAATAATCCATGACAATGGAACACAGTTCGTCAGCTACGAATTCTAGAGGTTTTATGACAAGTTCAGAATCCAAAGTATCGCGTCGACAGCTATTATCCCCCAGCCAATGGCTTTGCAGAAGCTTTCAACAAGACCATTGTGAAACTTCTAAAGAAGTTTGTCTCTAAAAGTCGACGTGATTAGGATGAAAGGTTGGGTGAATGTTTATGAGCTTACCACACAATGGTGAGAACTCTGACAAAGGCTACTCCCTTCTCTTTGGTATACGGGTGTGAAGCCATTTTACCCTTGGAAATTCGGATCCCTTCTCTAAGAGTTGCTCTTGCAACCGGAATGATGAATGAAGAGCAACATCAACTATACCTTCAAGAGTTAGAAGTGTTAAATGATAAACGACTTCAAGCTCAACAACAAATTAAACTATACCAAGCTCGAATTTCTAAAGCTTATAATAGGAAGGTTAAGGAAAGGATCTTTAAGAAATGTGATCTTGTCTTAGCAGTCCGCCGACCTATGGTCATGACACATAAGACAAAAGGGAAGTTCAACGCTAAATGGGAAGGACCTTCATAATAGAAACAGTCTATTTGAATGGAGCATAACGACTCATCGATCAAAAAGGTGATAGGCTCATGATACCTATTAATGAGAAATTTCTCAAGAAATATTACCCATAGGCCCCAAGACTATATTCACTCGCGCTGGGAGTTGGTTGTTCATAATGCATTAGAGTAAAAATAAAAAGTCCTGTAACACTTCTATAGTGTGATCGTCGCTACATAAATATCACACTTCTAGCCCCTTTCGATCAAGTTATCTGTTATAAGTCGGAATATTATGCACAAAAGAAATGAAGAAAGAACAAAAGTATCATTTTATTTACAAAAAATGATACAAGATTGTTGCTAAACTTCTAAGTGTTAGGGCCCGTCAAATGAATGACTGTGAGCAAAGACTTAAGATCAGCAAGTTTTTGTTCATGCACACTCTCTCAGCAACATCTTTCTTTAATTGAGTTTCGGTCGTAGCAACTTCCTTTTCAATAGCCTCAAGGGCACGTACCTCTTGATGAAAGCTATCAAGAATCTCAGCACCTTGGTGACGAAGTCCCTCGGCAGCTTCTTGTTGAGCCCTTTTCTGAGCTAATTCTGCTCCTAATTGAGCAATGGACTCCTGAGTTGCAATCACAGCAATTGCAAATTTAGTCAACTCAACCTATGTTTGATTATGCTGCTCTTGTAAAATTGCAACCTGCGCCTTCTTCTCAAGTAAGCTCGCTTGGAGGATTTCCTGTTGAGACGTCCTCTCGGTTTGAATTTCGATGAGAGATTTTGTTATCTCTGCATCTACGTCAACACATTCGAGATCTTGAAAGGCTTGTAGGTCTGCTTCCAAATGAGAAATTCTCTCAGTGCAATGTTTAAACCATTGAGCGTCGCCCGACCACTCAATGCGACTCAATCTTCTCGTTATATGGGGCCTATAGACTGCAAAAGAACCTCGACCGCCCATAACAAAATCAGTCGCGCACCTTAGCATACCTTCCAGTTGAATCCTAGATAGAGAGCAGCTAGAATGGGTGCAGCTTCGTCTACTATAATGACCTCTCATTTCCCCTCAGCCGGTTTAGTTGGTGGAAGTACCTGTGATTGAGGAGTCGACACGACAGATGGCTTCTCCTCTTCTTCACTTGTATATGTCGCGGGGCAGATCTGAAGGCCTCTTGCATAAGCTTCGGCCCATGTTGAGAACACAACCTAGTTGTTATTCGCTGACGAGCCCTCTTCTCGTATCAAGCTGCTTCTTCTGCAGTGAAAACCCTCTTCCCAGCCGCTTTCTCTTCATGAGCCTCAACCGCCATGGCCTCCTTTTGAACTTTGCCGGCTCTGAATACTTCTTGTTCACAAATCAAATACTCATCAATCCACTTGAGACGAGTCTTTTTTGAATCCATTCTAGATTCGTACATCTCTCTAATGTCTTTTAAACAAGAAGTATGTACATCATATTTAAGAATTTGTGATGTTTCACAATACCAATCGCAAAAGCCGAGAACAGTATAACAGTTGGGCTTTGGAGAAGGCAGCGCGAACACTGCATCAGAGTTACCAGGCGTCCAATAATACTAGGCCGGAGCCCCTTCATACAAATTCCCAATGATGGCTAGCTTAGGGTTAGGGTTCCCAACATACAGTTGGGCATACCTGAATTGTCGGACGAAACGGCTAAGAAAATAGGGCTCGATGATACATCGGTCGCTCAAACGAAAGGCCAAATACCCGAGCCTAATGATGATGAGCCACTTGAAGATATTCTCTAGCAAAGATGTGAAGCCACCAAGCGCCACATCCATGAACACCTAGCATCGCTCTTCTATCTCGTCAAAATCAGGAGAACAGCAAAAAACTTGATAGTTGTCCTCTTTTATCAATAAAATTTATCAAGTCAAAACTATGTACGAATGTGCCCATTGGGCTGACTCAAGCCGCTGTACAAATGGGACAAAAAATTTCCAGCGCCACTAACCCCGTCATTAATGAGGAGCAGTGCATAACAAACCATGCCATCAAATAAATGTACGGCACTGGTACGCGCGGCTGGGCAGTCTTCAATTTCCTATCTCCCTTCAGCCTAATTTCCCTTAAATCAAGGAACTTAGAAGTCAATCCCCGTAAGCCATACTGCATGCAACTCACCATAGCCGAAAGGAGACTTATTGGCCTCCTGTGGGCTAAAAGCACTGTGGGGTATACCACCTCGACCAGGATGGACTCAATGGGCTTGGAGGAAACCACGCAACATTTCAACCAGATCATCAAAAATCTAGCCAACAGTGCCGTATCAAGAATAGGAATCTCCGCCTGATAGTGGAAACTCTCAAACCTCATGGCAGCGGGAAAGATATCTTCCCAAATTGTATTGATATAATAGGCACTGGAAGCATTAAAGCGGGCCGTGATGACCTTAGGGAGCTCGCTGGAAGGCGAGTCACTATTGCATCCTTGTTGTGCAATTCTAAAATAAATACTCTACCCAGGACGCCTGTTTGACGCCGCCTGATCGTAACCCAATCAGCTGGGCACATATATAGAAGTGGAACATCACTTCCCAAAAGGTGGCATAAATATCCAGATATACTGTCCGCAAGATAGAAAGCTCGTCAGTTCCGGGAACAAATTCTTCATATGGTAGCTCACCAAACGGTAGACCTGATACTGCATACATTTTATGAAGAGCAAAACCCATCTCTCCAACAGGTGTGAAAAAGGTGTAAGTATCAGGATTATAATTCTCTAAGATGGCAAAGAGATTGTAGGAGTTCTGAATGATGCCACTACACATGGCCATCACCGGAATCTCAAGCCCGGACAAAATGAGTGGCGTTCGCAGTTCGTCAACAACAAAATCTATCATTCGAACCCACCATCCCCTATTAAGGGAGTATATCCACCCAGGGGCCCTAAACTCTTGAGCAGGGAGTTCACCTTGAATGGCAACGAATCGACGAATAAAAATATTGGCCGAAATGGCCTTTTCTCGACTGGGTCTATTCTTTGAAACTCTCCTAGCCTTAAGCCCTTCACCTCATAATTACCCCCCATAGGATGAACCTCTTGGCGAGTTAGAGTCATGACAGATATCCTGCTTTTCTCCTTGACTAGATTCAAGTCCAAACGCCTGCCACAGGAGATGCTTTAGAAATAGGAAATGGGTACATCCACTTCATGTTGTGCAAAAAGAGGAAATGGTCGTTAACTTGACCAAGCATCTTGGAATCTTCAACACAGACCATATCATCATCTGCCTCGATACAATCCTCGAAGAAGAACTCTAGCTTCTCGATTTGATCGCAGCCCGCCGGTGCCACAAGATTTACATCAATAATGATTGCCTTAAAGGTTGAATGCTTCACACGATGAATCATCATCGCTCTTCCCAAAGAATCATCTTGGGTCATTGGAAGCTCTCGGCGAAGACCAAAAACTACATTCCAGTCAACCCAGCCTGAATGGCCGAAATAATGTTCAAAAGAAAGCGGTCTGACAGCATAGAGAACTGCGAACACAATAAGATAAAAAAAATCTAAGAAAGTGAATGAATCACAAGAGAACCTAAGATGGCCAAAATAAAATGTGAAGGCCACCTTTGCGCTCCAACTACAGAACGCAAGGGTCAACCCGACGTTCCCACTACAAAAACACAATGGCCAACTCTGCGTTCTAAGCCTAAAATGCAAGGGTCAACCGTGCGTTCTAACTACAGAAACGCAATGGCCAACGCTGCGTTCCAAGCATAAAACACAAGGGTAAACCCGTGTCCTAACTATGAAACGCAAGGGTTAACCCCGCGTCCCAGCTATGAAATGCAAGGGTCAACCTTGTGTCTCAATTACTAATATCAATTCTGCATTCCAAATATAAAATGCAGATTTTGACATTGGGTTCTTCAAGAACTTGAACCCATCGAAACAAGTATGAAAATCCTAGCATACCTCGATGCAAGGGGGTTTGTAACGCCGATGACGCCACTGAAACAGATGGGCCACCTGAAGCCTCGTCCGGTGTTGTGCTTGGAGTTGCTTGAGCAATTCTCTTAATCTTATGAACAGCCTTTTTAGGAGCCATTGAAGAATCTCAGAAGATCAAAGATTGGAAAAACTCAAAAAGCGTTTTTGAGAACACAAAATCTCTCGAAATTGTAAAGGAGATGAACAGCTCGTGATTTTACCTCTGGTAATTTTTAATTTTACCTTGGGAGTCTATTTATACGAAAGTCGAGGAGGAAATCCTCATTTGAAATGCAACCATTGCGTTTAAGTCGGTTCAGCTTCCAAACACAAGGCTCCCCTCTGTGTTCTAATTCTCAAACACAGGGATCACCCTAGCGTTTCAAAACCCCAAACGCGAGGCTCCCCTCTGCGTTCTACTTCTCAAATGCAGGGATCACCCTAGTGTTTCAAAACCACAAACGTGAGGCTCACCTCCGCATTCTAATTCTCAAACGCAAGGCTCACCTTTGCATTCTAATTCTCAAACGTAGGATCGCCTTAGCGTTTCAAAACTCCAAACACGAGGCTCACCTCCGCATTCTGATTCTCAAACGTAGTGATCACTCTAGCGTTTCAAATTCCAAATGCGAGGCTCACCTTCGCGTTTTGAGTCTAACACTTAGCTAATTTTTAGACTTGAAAACTCCTTTGACAAGGAGTCAGTCAAACTCTTGAAAACCTTAAAGGGGTACAAGTTAGACTCCCCCACCACTCTTATAAGAGGATAACAAACCCTAAAACATGGTTAATTTGATGTCATATTCTTGACAACTATCATCCTTGTAAAGCATGAATTCAGCTTAACAAGTTTCAGGCAAAGGATGATAGGTCCTCAAATTTGCTTAAATCGCAACCAACTTATCAATCCTCCTCAATAGGATGATAGGTCCTCAAATATGCTTAAATCGCAATCAACTTATCAATCCTCCTAAATAGGATGATAGGTCCTCAAATATGCTTAAATCGCAACCAACTTATTAATCCTCCTCAATAGGATGATAGGTCCTCAAATCGCAACCAACTTATCAATCCTTCTCAATAGGATGATAAGTCCTCAAATTTACTTAAATCGCAACCAACTTATCAATCCTCCTCAATATGATGATAAGTCCTCAAATTTACTTTAATCGCAACCAACTTCTCAATCCTCCTCAATAGGATGATAAGTCATCAATTTATTTAAATTGTAACTAATTTATCAATCTTCCTCAATAGGATGATAAGTTCTCAAATTTGCTTAAATCGCAACCAACTTATCAATCCTTCCTAATAGGATGATAAGTCTTCTATTTTGCTTAAATCGCAATCAACTTATCAATCGTTCTCAATAAGATGATAAGTCCTCAACTTTGCTTAAATCGCAAGCAACTTATCAATCCTTCTCAATAGGATGATAAGTCCTCAATTTTACTTAAATCGCAACTAACTTATTAATTCTTCTCAATAGGATGATAAGTCTTCAATTTTGCTTAAATCACAATCAACTTATTAATCCTCCTCAATAGGATGATAAGCCCTAAACCTTGTTAACACCACAAGCCAAAGCCTTGTTCACACCACAAGCCTAAAGCCTTGTTCACACCACAAGCCCTAGCCTTATTAACACCACAAACCTAAAGTCTTGTTCACATCACAAGCCCTAAGCTTTGTTAACACCACAAGCCCAAAGCATTGTTCACATCACATGCCCTAAGCGTTATTAACACTACAAGCACAAAGCCTTGTTCATACTACAAGCCATGTAAGCCTTGTTCACATCACATGCCTTAAACCTTGTTCAAAACACATGTTTCATATTTTGTCCCCCGACAAAACTGAAACTTATCGACTCTCATCATAGAGCGATGGGTCTTCAAAATCTTGTTCAAACCACAAGTATGAAAAGCGTGCCAAGTTAACATTATATTTTTGGCACCTTAAAAAAGTCTGAAAGGCTTAGTTGAAAATGTGAGGGTCAGCCCCGCGTCTCAACTCCAAAATGCGAAAGCTAACACTACGTCTCAACTTAAAGATGCAAGAGTCAGCCACGCGTTTCAACTTCAAAACGCCAGAGTTCATCCTTGTAACGATTAGCGTGGACAAAAGTAGAACGCAATTTCTTTGAAAATGGAAAGCAATACCTTCTCAGAATCGAACAAAGAATCAAAAGCTCGTTCCAGTCAACTGCGAACTTTCAAAAACTTTGGAGGGGGTTCTGTGGGCTGTCTAAAAAATCACTGCAGATAGTCCGTCCTCACTAAATACGAACAATGAAAGTCACGACAAAACAACTTTAAGGAGACCGCAATTTGAGGATTTTCTACAGCAATCAACGAAGGATACAATCTAACAACCTTCACGCTAGCCAATGGGAATCCCAATCTCAATGGTTTTCACGAGCACCAACAGGAGTTACAATCAATAACTCACAGGCTTCAAGAAAACACGGTAAAGATCAAAAAATAATGATCTTTGAAAAGAGATTATAAATTGATGGTCTCTTTGATTAAAAACGCAAAGCTCACCGCCGCGTCTCCAAGCTCAAAACATAGGGCTCACCACCGTGTCTCCAAGCTCAAAACGCGTGGCTCACCATCGCGTCTCCAATCTCAAAAAGCGGGGCTCACCACCGCATTTCCAAGCTCAAAACGCATGGCTCACCACCACGTTTCTAAGCTCAAAACACGTGGCTCACCACCACGTTTTCATGCTCAAAATGCGTGGCTCACCACCGCGCTTTCCAAGCTCAAAACGCATGGTTCACAGTCGCATTCAAAATTCAAAACAAGGGGCTCATCCTCGCGTCTAAAGTCAAGAACGCGAAAGACACCCTCGCGCTCAAATCCAAAAAGTGAGAGTCACAACCCCGCTTCCAGTTTTGAGCTGAAGACGTGAGGGTCGCTTTAGGACGCGAAATTCGCATTTGACTCGTTCAAACACGATCTAAACGGTTCCAAAATCATTTTGCATGATTTGGCGCCATTAAACCCTCATCATGGAGAGATTTAAGGGGGCGGTTACACCCCATTAAGCCGTCATCAATGAGAGTTTTAAGGGGGCGGTTACACCCCTAAATCACCTATAAAAAGAGGGGGACTTCTACTTGAAAATGTGGGGGGGAGAAAAGAAGGAGCTTTTTGAATCTTCAACTCCCACTTGGTCTGAGACTTCCACGAAAAAAGAAGTCTTTTTTGGAGGAATCAAACTCATTCTTGAGTTTGTAAAACTCGTTAGAGTTTCGGAACTTGCTTTGCGAGTTCTTTTCAATGTTGTTCTACGAGCCAAGACGGTCGGATCATCAACGAGATACAAGATTTAAGCTCCCATCGCTACCGTGAAGAACCCGACCTTAAACAAAAGGGAGGATCTTTGCTAATCCTTCCTTCTTCTGTAAATCGGGATAACTGATAAGATAGAGTTTGTGGGGGGGGAGAGAGAGAGAGAGAGAGAGAGAGAGAGAGAGAGAGAGATTGTAAGTCTTTCTTCAGTAAAAGAATCAATACAATTCATTTTTCCTCTATTTTCCCTTTTACTTTTTCTGGCGAACAAAAGATGCGCCTCCGCTGGGGA
>JBAKGM010019365.1:0-10693 GCA_037177215.1 Asparagus racemosus | reverse complement strand
TAATGTTTGCATATATTTTCTTGAAAAATAAATTGATTAAGAGATTTGAAAATTGTTTAAAACAAAGAGTTAGCATGTTCTTTTAAAATCTTTGATTAAAATTTTAAGTTAGACTTGGTTTTGTATAACTATAATGAAAAGATTTTCTAAGAGATTTACTTTAAAGTTATACATAAAAACATTTTCTTGAGTAACAACCAACTACAATTAGATTATTTAAAGGTATCAAATGAATTAATTATACATTGACTTCTTTAAATTGGCAAGTTTACTAAATTTTATGGGTAGATTCACTATGAATCTTCACGAGACTACAACTCATTCTCTAAAGTAACCTAGGGATTTAAAGGCATGTTGTATATGCTAAATACGATCGCGATTCCTGCGAAAGTAAGTTAGGGTTTTTCATTCTTTCTTTTTCATTTTCTTTCTTTGATAGAGGACTAGCAAAACTTTAGGTGTGGGGTATTTGATCATCACATTTTATTATACGTTTATACCCTTATTATCTATTTTATTTAAATAAATATATTATGAATAACATGGTCTTCTCTTAATCTGAATAAAATGAAGAATTAATAAATAAGAGCTCAAAAAGAACTCAAATTTTTTTATTTTTCAACCTTTTATTAATGCCCGTGATCGTTCAGGGGAAAATTTGGTTTGATCTCCATTGAACTTAAACTCATTACAGCTTTATGTGTTTATAAATGAATTCAAAAAAATCTGGTCGTTTTATAAGACTCAGTTACAATGAAAATCAAAATAATAAAAATTACAACTTTTTCCTTAAAACAAACGTTGAACACCATTTATCGGTCTCCTGCTTGCGTGGGATCTTTGCATGTGTCAGTGTTTATCCATGGACCGCCGCGTGATCAGATCCTGGTCTCAGATCTAAGATCACACGATTGAGGGGATTATTTCACGAAGGAAATAATCGCCTAAGTAAGTGAAATTGACTAAGCGAAGTCACTACTCTTCTCAGGATCAAAACCAAGTTTGATCTGGAGGAATCGCCTGTAGATCTTATCTAGCGATCTCTCGAACTTCTTCGCTTTATGCGTTGATGGGCTCGCCGAGATCTCAGATCTAGAATTTTGCGGCAGAGTTCGTAGCGTGCTATTGGCATACGGGGCATGATACCTAAATATTCATGGACCAAAAACCATTGCTATTGAGGCCTTGAGTCCTCTTGTTTCTTCTTCAGTCAATTTTTTCTCTTCTTCCTTGCTTAATTTACTTCAATTTAAATATTGAAATTGGAGGAATTGTTGGGTATTGCAAAACTGTAAACTTCCTTAGTCCCACATTAAAAAGAAAAAATTGTCTCATGCTGAACTCTCTCTTTCTCTTAGCGTGTTGAATGGGCATAGGAATCCTGCCCCAATAGTTAAAATCGTTGGGTCTAATCATGACCTCAATGGTTTTAACTGTTGGAGCAAATAAAAAACCTGTTGGTATAAATCGCGTTGGGGCTAAGTCAGCCCCAATGGTTTAATAACTTGCACCAATGGTATTAGCTGTTGGTACAAGTAAATATTTAATTTTATTTTCAAAAAAAATAAAAAATAGCAAAAATGGTTGAAACCATTGGTGTCAACCATTGTTGTGTGTCTTAGCACTAACAGTTGTAATCGTTACTGCTCTTTTTTTCACCAATGTGTGCACCCATTAGTGCTAAATCTTGCATGAAAAGTTTCAACCATTGGTGTTGATATACGCACCAA
This sequence comes from Asparagus racemosus, assembly GCA_037177215.1. Classification (NCBI taxonomy): domain Eukaryota; kingdom Viridiplantae; phylum Streptophyta; class Magnoliopsida; order Asparagales; family Asparagaceae; genus Asparagus; species Asparagus racemosus. The sequence goes on along the minus strand of JBAKGM010019365.1, from coordinate 8,963 downwards.
CAGTTGTAATCGTCACTACTCTTCTTAGGATCAAAACTAAGTTTGATCTGGAGGAATCACGTGTAGATCTTATCTAGCAATCTCTCGAACTTCTTCGCTTTATGCGTTGATGGGCTCGCCGAGATCTCAGACCTAGAATTCTCGGATCTAAGTGTAGATCGCTCTAGAATTCGACAGAGTCTCCCCTTCTTGCCAAAAGTCTAGATCCGTGAAAATGAAACCCCCTCCACATATTTGTAGGCTTCAGATGCGGGTAACGGATCTAATTTGTGCCCATATCTGACCTGGCCGAGCCACCAATTGGTGGCTCGACCACTGAGCCGCCCATGTGGCCTTAGTTTTGTCATTTTTCAAGGCCGATTCATCCAGTCTCATCGATATTTGCTAATCTGAAGCTTCACAGTTGGATTTATTCCACCGTTCAGATGTGATTCATCGCTTTGTTAACTTGTACACTTCGTTGACTCGCTACACGCATTTCGGTCACTCGCTTTATGCGTTTACGTCACGATTACATCATCAATGCCCCCCAAAAATCCAGAAGATTCCCGCCACAAGGAAGACCTGATGGCCCTCAGATCCGAAATCTCAAGGGTTTTTTCAAAGGCAGCGGACATATGTGTTTTTTATATTAAAACAATTTTCCCAGGAGCTACCTTAGACCTGCAAGAGGGCCGCACCCCCTTGGCCCCCACTAACCAGTTACCAGGACCGCCGAAAACTCTGCGTGGGGCATCAATGGTTCACCGTTGCATCATTCGATAGCTTGCCAATCGTCAACCCCTTGTCATGACTCATGTTGGGAAACTTACAGGCAATTTTCAATGCCTACAGATACCCCCTCTAAAGTGTGTCAGTCTTGTTCTTTTATAGAAGAGCCTGAAATACTTTGGATATGATAGGCCCAAACCTTCAATCGGCATAACAGGACCTGAAAACAGCTTCAAATCTTGATTTCTTCAATTCTTTTAGATCATCCAACGCTCTGTCGAATGACTGAAAGTGTCACGGTGCTGCATTTATTGTCTGACCGTTGTCAAAATCTTGAACCGAAGCTAGTAACTGAATTTTTTTTACTTTAGCTTGTGTCGTTGAGTTGTCGTAGAACCGTCCATCAAACTTCTTGAGATTTCTCTATTAGTCAGTGAATTCTCCATTTGCGACACATTGATCAGTCCTAACACAGTTTAAGCTCTTAAGGTGTTGAAACTGGGAGAACCAGTTTATACTCGTATACTCCTGAAAGTTTTCCATCGGGGGTTGTCGAGCTATCCTTAAGAATATTTTATAAAAATATTCTCTAGAAACTTCTCAACAAAAAGTGGAAAATAGTTTAGACTCCTATACACTATTGGAGTAATTATGAGTCTCGAATAAACTGAACCGGATGAAAAGTGACCCTCAATGGGTGATAACCCTGCTGAATAAATATCCAGAGCCTCTCCGGATGTGTGGGAGGCAGGAAGAATCAATCGGCGGGTCTGAATTTGGGTTCAGAGTCTGGTTCAGGACTAGTTCAATCCTGTTCAGGGCTAGTTTTGTCAAGTTCAGGGCTGGTTCAGTCTCGTTCAGGGCTGGTTTGGGTTGACTTTATATATGGCTCTCCCCGAGATGATCGTCTTCCTGGTGTTATATCACCTGAGCCAACGATTCCCAAAAATGCCAAGGTATGTTCCTTTAAAGGTACGCATTCTCTCTCTTATCAGCTAGTTTGGGTCGACTTGATATATGGCCCTCTCCGAGATGATCATCTTCTTGGACATATATCACCTGAGCCAACGATTCTTAAAAATGCTTAGGTTTGTTCCTCTAAAACCAACGATTCTCAAAAATTGCTTATCTCGACAAGATAGAGCTATCTGTAATTTCAAAAATTTTAAGATTCCAATCAATTCAACAATCGATTAGCCAATCGATCGGCCAATTGATTAGCTAATCGATCAGTTGGATTGGCCAACCGATTAGTTCGTAACTAAATTGTTTTGTGATTGAGATTTAATCTTTGGAGCCCAAGCTAAATCCAATGGGTCTTATTATTTGCGGTATGCTATAAATAGGGATAGAGAGTGTGGGGTTTGAGTGTAAAATATTTTGTAAACTCTATTTTGAGAGGAGCATTACTCTTAATTGAGAAGACCTTCCAAAATTATAAACTTTATTTATAATTAATAAAACATTTGCCTCTTCAAAAAAATTTCTTCTCTTTATTGATTGATAAAGATGAAGATGACGATGGAGATGAGATTTTTACTTTCAAGGGGCCAACCCTTTGCAATATAAGTTTTCTTTTTTCTCTTTTATTTTCTTATTTTAGAAATTCATGTTTTAAGATTTTTTATTTTCCTTTTCGTTTTATGTTGGTAGATTAGATTTATTTTGATGCCTTGTAGAGTAGATTTACTTTCATATTTTTTATTTTTGTTATTTTCTTGCATTTTTATTCATAGTATAGATTTACTTTATTGCATTTTTATTTTTATAGTTTAGATTTACATTTATGCTCATAGTCTAGATCTTTATTTTCTTATTTTTATTCTTATTTTTGTAGTTTGTTTTGCTCTCTAGTCTAGATTTTTTTTCAAAATGTGTAACTAAAATCTTGGAATAATTCTAGAACTATATGAAACTAGTTTGTTTCTTTTATACTTTGTGGATTCCTCTCTTATTCTTAAAATGATCTTGTTCAGGGGAATCAACTAGAGAACTAATTGGTAGAAGAATACTTTGATAATCTATATTTATCTTAAATGATTTAATAGGTTATGCTTATAAATTCTAAAATAACTATCAAGTTGCTATTTTTTTCATGAATATTGATTTTATGTAGATGATAATTTGATAGGTTATATTTTCCTTAAGTGGTTTGATAGTCTATGCTTAGTAAATCTAAGTTAAAATAGGATAAAAAGTTAATAGTTCATGAATTCTAAATAAACAAACTAGTGGATTCAATTCTAGGTTCCTATCTTATCCACTTGATTTTCTCACCCTTTTTAGATTGATTTCTCACTTGATTTCTCTTTTCTTATTTTTATTTTTATTTTTATTTCTTTTGTGATTCTATTTATTTTTGTTTCCTCTTTGTTTCCTTTTCCTTTTCCCCTTTATGAATTTGCTTACTAATTTCGTTCTTCTCTATTTTCTTGTTTATTCTTTATTTTCTCTTATTTGTCCACTCTCTTTCTCCCATCTTGTTCTAGTTTTCTTTTATTTTAATCACACACTTTACTTATATCTTTCAACATTTACACTTTCAATCCTAATTGTCCACATACAACTGTAGGAACCATTTTAGAATTATCCCTACACACCTTCCTTGAGGATTCGATATTTTTCTATACTATAACTTGATAGCTGTGTACTTGCAACTTTGTTTTATTTAGCCCATATCAGTGCTCCATTTGCATTACCGAGTTGACCATTGTTTCTGCGATGCCAGGCTTTTTGCGGGTATCTATATATATCAGTCCTCATCCTGCCCTGAGCTCGAGGAGCTCAGCTTGGACAAAGCTTCTACACGAGCATTGTGGGCTCTGAGTACCTGTTTGATTTCAAACTCCTTTAGTCTATTCGATAGTTGTGTGGCTTTTTCTAGGTACTTCACCATGTAAGGGTCTTTTGTCTCGTATTCCCCATGAATTTGATAAATGATGAGCTATGAGTCAGCCACTATGAATACATATTCTTCCCTGGCTGCTAGATCGACCAAAAGGGCTTCATACTTGTTCGCAGGAAAAGTCAATCCAATCTTCATTGCTTGTGAACTCATTAAAGCTTTATGCAATTACAAATGAATTCAATAAAAAGGCGTCTTTTTATAAGACTTACTGCAAAAATCAAGAAAAACTACAACTTTCTCCTGAACAAATGCAGGAGCTCGTTTGTCGTGCTCCTGCTTGCGCGGGATCTTTGCTAGTGCTGGGGTTTATCCGTGGACCACCACATGATCAAATTCGGGTCAAGATCTAGGGATCGAGGGGACTATTTTACAAAGGATATAGATTGCCTTAAGTGAACGAGATCAACCAAGCGAAATCGTTACTCTTCTCGAGATCAAAAAACTAAGTTTTGATCCGGAGGGAGGTGCCATAGATCTGATCTAGATCTCCTCAAACTCCTTTGCTCGATGTGTAGGACGTGCTAAGTCTTCATATCTGCACTGAGAAGAACTCTGGAGTAGTGGAAAATACAGAGATCGCGTGCAAGGAGTCCGGTGCAAAGAGATCCAGCCTCTGCAAAAATTCTAGCCCCTACAAATGAGACCCCCTCTCTATTTATAGGTGAAGAGGGGAGGGGTCAGCTTGTGGCCGAGCCACCTAGGTGGCTTGGCCTTGGTCGAGCCACCAGGGGGTGGCTTGGCCGCTGAGCTGCCCACGTGGCTTCGTTCAGGCATTTTTCCCGAGTTTGATTCATTCAATCTTGTCAATTCCCGAGTCCGGATGTTTGTTTTGCTGATTCCAGAATATGATTGGTTCAGTTCCATTGATTCCCCCGCATCAAGGCTTCACCATTGAGTTCACGTCTTGTCGACTCGCTTCATACGTTTCGTCGACTCGTTTCATGTGTTCACATCATCAACTGTTTTCCACTGGATCACCATTGGATTGTCGGATGGCTCGCCACACGTCAACTCCCTGTCACGAATCGGGTTCAGGGTCTTATAGGTAATTTTTGACGCCTACAGATACCCCCTCCAAAGTGTTTCAGTCTCATTCTTTTATAGAAGAGCCTGAAATACTTTGGATATGATATGTCCCAACCTACAATAGGTATAACAAGACCTAAAAAATAGCTTCAGACCTTGATCTCTCCTTCCAGATTATCTAGTGCTTTGTAAGATGGCTAAAAGCGTCACAGTATTGTATTTATTGTCTGACCACTGTCAAAATCTTGAACTGAAGCTGGTAACTGAGTTCCCTTTGCTTTGACTCGTGTGGGTGGGTTGTTGTATAACTAACCGTAAAACTTTTCAAGACTCCTCTATTAATCAGCGAATTCTCCGTTTACGATGCATTGACTGGCATCATCATAATTTAAACTTTTTGAACTTTTGAGGCTGGGAGAGCCAGTTCATGCTTACACACTCTCAGTGGTCCATTGGGGGTTGTCGAGTTATCCGTAAGAATATTTTATGAAAATACTTTCCAGGAACTTCTCGACAAAGTAGGAAATAGTTTAGACTCGTATACCTTGTTGGAGTATCTATGAGACTTGAACAAATTGGGCCGGCTGCAAGGTGTCCTTCATGGGGTGATAATCTCGCTGAATAAATCTCCGGGGTTCCTCCAAATGTGTGGGAGAGAGAAGGAGTCAATTAATGAGCTGATTTGGTGCCGTTTTGGTACCCGGTTTAGCCCCAGTTTGAATTCCTGGTCAGGATTTGAGTCCTATTCGTAACTGAATTGGGTCCACTTTGGGCTGATTTAAAAAGGACCCACCTCCCCTTTTTCCCTCTTTGGCTGGCCCCGCTTTTCCTCCCTTTTTTTGTTTTGTCTTTTGTTCTCTTTTGTCTCATCTCCTTCAAACCCTCGGCTAAACCCCTCAAGTTTATCAGATCTCCCACGCTTTTCTTTAGGTAAATCCCCATCAATCTGTGGATAGATATGCAAGGAACTAGGGCTTTGATCAGAAACTAGAGTTTGATCAAAGTTAGGGTTTGATCAAAAACTAGGGTTTGATCTAAAAGAAACTAGGGTTTTTTTTATTCTCTCTCTTTTTTTCTATTTTTTGTTCTTCTCTTTTTTTTCCTTCTTTTTTTCCTTCTCTCTTTTTTTTCCTTTTTTTCTCCTTGCGCGCGTGGGGAGGGGCTCAGCCATGGCCGCACCACCTACGGGTGGCGCGGCCGCGGCCGAGCCACTCGTGATGCCTCAGCCAAGGTCAAGGCACCATGGCCCGTGGTGCCTCTGTCATGGCCGAGGCACCATGGCCTCTGGTGTCTTAGTCGTAGCTGAGGCACCATGGCTGTGTGGTGCCTTGAGCCTGATTTTGATGCTGTGACTTTTCGAATGTTCTGATCTTTTCTACATCTGACTTGTTGAATTTTTTTGTGTAGATCGCCATGTCGTCGACGAGATCACATGTTTTGAGGGGTCAATCAGCCACTCTACCACGCGAGGGTGCGCCTCCCTCATTTGCTGGTGAGCTGTTTTTTGATCATCCCTCCATGCAAGCTCATACTGCATCCCCACTTTGTTCTCCTTTGTGAGGCGATAGGGAAGAGCCGAGATCCTCCTTTGTGAGGTTCGACGCTTAAAAGATAGGTTTTGCTTGGTCACCACCTATCTTAAGGCCATTAATGGGGGCAATTCTGTGCCACCTTGTGTTTGGTATGACAAAGTATCCTGTTACTTTATTTATGCAACGACGTATACTGTTCTCACGAGCACGTGATGAGGCCTGAATCGTCTCACCCATTTTAAGGTCGTGACTCTATCTCACGGGTTTACGAGATGAGTTCAACTCCTCATATTTTCCTCAAAATATCCTTTATGGCTAGGTTAACTCATTCTATTTCCTTGTTCCAGTTGAGTATCCCTCTAGAGAGTTCTCTTCTCATGCGGTTGATGGGTGCCGCAGTGAGGATTACGCTACATGCGATGATCCTGCCGTTTTGTCTTCACCTTAGTTTGCATCGGATACGTCAGCAGAGGCCACCCAGGGGAGCCCTCGCATACTTAGATTGTTGATCACAGACATAGTGCTTGTGAGGGACACCAGCTCCACTCAGCCTCTGAGGAAGACGGACTACCTATTCGGTGATTCTGTCGAAGATCCAGATGCAGCCCTATTTGAGAGTGAGCAGTGGCTGCACAAGGATGATGGAGGGTCCTTATATCTCCTATGGATACCTCGCCATCTCTCATTGATCGAGGTGAGGCACCAGGCAGTGACATGAGAGATGTCGTGATGCTTGACGGAGGAGCATGACCATATTCACTATGGGTTCATTACCCACCAAGCGATCCCTGGCTCGAGTAGAAGACGTGGTATTGGACTACATCCCGACGTCTTGGGATTAGACACACTGCCCTGTGATGAGCTATTTACTGCTGCCCAGACTTTGAAGAACCACCTTGGGAAGCTAGGGCGAGAGATGTCGGCGCCTCGTCACAGATTTTTTGGCTGGGTACATTCTTCAGATAAGCTTTAGTGGACTCGTCTGACAAACTATGTCATTAGCCAATGGGGTGAGGAGTTTCGTGCTTGTGGCTTATACGCAGCGATCCGCGCTACCATGTACGGGCTCCCGATCAGCGCCAATCACTTCTTTATCTTATCAGAGCTCTATGACCCAGACTCAAACGCATTTTTGACCAGGCATGGTGAGCTAGGGCTAGCTCTCCATGAGATGCATCGGATCTTTGGCTTACCCATGGGAAAGATGGTATATCAAGAGTATTTCCCTTCAAACTGGGAGTTGGTCCAGCTGAGGGATCACATGCCTGGCTGCTATGACACTTTATGGGACCTCACCTATCATTATCACATTACTTTGGCATAGGCTGAGCCACTAGCAAAGAGGAAGTTGCAGGTGAGCTTGAAGAAATCTTAGATTATTTGTTCAAGCACCTAGAAGGCAATTTTGGTGAGGCGATCTACGAGTTAGCACCGCTCACTCCTTCGAAGGTTAATGAGCTGATCAGGAAGTCCAGCACTAGCTCCTATACCCTTGGCAGTACCGAGGACGGTTTTCCTGTGAGGACCAAGTTTGCGACTTTCTTGTGGCATGCAGTGAAGCCAATTCGGTCGATGACCCTTTTAGCCAGCTACCTTACAATCTGGTTGAAGAAGTGCGTGGTACCGTATCAGTCCGGTGATGTCCAACCATTGGAGGTGCTTTACCTTGTAGTTCAACTTTCCCATAAGAAGGAACTTTCTCTTCTTCCAATTATGGTGACTAACATTCATCGTGGGCTCCGTCAGATAGTCAGTGCCTTTACTCAAGGGAAGGGCGAACCATCGACTCGGATTCCTCCCATTAAAGTGGAGCTTCCATACACCTACTTGATGGTCTGGTTCATCCTTCACCGGCCTGATATGATGTTAGCACCAGGCCTTACAGATCCATCCACCCCCTTATTACAGTTGTTAGAGGATTGTAAATGTAAGGGGCGTGGATTCGCAGAGATACAGAAGTAGCTGCAGATTCACAAGGGTTGGGTCTTTTCCAGACGCTTTCCATGATTCTCCGATCAGTATGGTGAGTCTCTAATTGATGAGGAGAGGTTGAGGGCGAACTTGACTTCACTTGATGTCAGCTGCTTTAATTGGCTAACGAACATCAGGTCGGGCTACCTCACCTTTCGGGTGAGAGACGAGTGCTTCATCAAGCCATATCTCCCTTGTCGATTCGCCCGCTAGTTTGGTTATGACCAACTTTATGCTGGGAATCTGAATTGGTGGCTCCAGACACACGGTGGATTGGTGGACGGCATCCGAGCGTGGCTATGGAGCATGACGGGGTGTATTGGCACTAGGTTTAGCCTCGCGACCGCCGACTGCCAGCTGGAGTTAACATTCTTATATTGTAGGTGGCTCTTGGTGGTTAACGAGCGTGTCCATGTGAAGCCCATTGCAGAGTTAGTGGCCAAAGAGACCCCTCGGGCTAACACTCAGACGATTCAGAAGGCTGCTTGGGCACGAGGAAGTGGTGCAAGACTCGTCAACCAGACAAGGGTGAAGAGAAGGTCTTCAGTTCTGGCGAGGAGGCCTCGGGAGGAGATCAGGCAGATGACGAAGCTCATGAGGAGGACTTTGGTATTCCTTTTTCCTTTTTCTCTTTCCCCCTTTTTTTATTATCGAGTCAGACAGTAATTTAATCTCCCAGGAATGTCAGCCGAGGAGGAGGAGCTTCGCCCCTCTTACAGAGAGAAGTCTCAAGCTGGGTTAAGCGGAAGAAGTTAGCCCATAAGTCTCGTGCGGGTCCTCGAGCTTTTGATGTAGACTTGACTGGTGACGACCTA